>CM076575.1:1372014236-1372131602 GCA_034641835.2 Pinus albicaulis | reverse complement strand
GTGTTCGTTTGGGAGGAATACCATAAAGTAGTCATACACTAGATTTTGTAAGTCGTTGGACTATCTATATTTCATAGAAGGTCCACAAAATTTACATCCAAAGTAACCTTTTGTTACAAGACCTACGATATTATTGTATACAATATATATGCATGGCACGTTAAATAATATAATGAAGATCAGAACAATTACAATGAATTAAATAACTAATATATGAAATAATATTATTACATATATAAACAAATCAATGAACATGTAATTTACCAAATAAAACTCCTAAGCCTGGATAATCATGTGTCGTGTAAGCACATATGCCATACAACGTAAAACTCCTCTCTTCTGCGATGGGTCTTGATACATTGTATACATTTATCCCATCCCATAATTCCTTCAATTCATCTACTAGTGGTTGTAAGTAGACATCTGTATTCTTCACTTGTATTCTACCAGGGACTATGAGAGCCAACATAAGATGTTCATTCTTCACAGAAAACCATGGGGGGATATTGTTATTGATCACTACTACAGGCCAAACAGAATAGTTGGTGTTTTGGAGGGAATATGGGTTGACACCTTCCATGGATATGCTGAGTCATAAACTTCATACTTCATCCTTGAATTTTTCAGGCCATGTATCCTCTATATGCTTCATAGCTATTGAATCTGTTGGGATTCACACAACTACCAACTCACTTTTGTGTGAGTCGTGCCATCCCTGCAACATAGCTAATTCTTTGCAACGAAAGAGCCTTTGAATCCTTGGGATTATAGGCATGTGCCTCAATATCTTAATATATGAATCTGCATGAACCTGAAAATTTCTATATATTAATTTTATTAGGCTGATTGACATGGATAAAATAAATAAATTCAATTATATAATGAAAATATAAATAAAATCTGAAGTAAATATTACGTCTTGATATAGATAGGGAGAACTCCGCTATGGATTTTGAGAAATATTATGGAACGAGCTGGATTTTGAAGAATTGTTTGTTGAATATAGTTATGATATTTTCTCCTTGCATTTGAAGAAAATAAACAATAAATTTTGGTGTACACACCTAAAAGTAATTTTGGTGCCTTAACAATGGACTTATTGTTATCAGTGCCAATGTACAGATAACCGCACCGGTGTGGTGTTATTAATTGACGCACCGGTGCCGAATAGCCGCAAATAAAAAAGTGCAACCTTATTTTTTTTAAGTGAAAAAAAAATGGTAAATTGAAAAATGGGCGGAAAAATATTTTTCGAAAATCTAATTTCATAAAAAAATTCTTTAAATAGTAAAAACTTTTCATTATTTCATTATTTTTGTAAAAAAATTTAGGGACAGATTCGTAAGAGACATACCTAGAGCAAGAGAACACGAGAGCACTGTGGAGCAGCGAAATACTTTCGAACAGAACTATTCAGACAATCATAATTCCAAACCTTTGGTGATTTAAACCCTGTAGCATAGAATTTCAAACGATCTAGTGATTAAATTTTATTTTATTTTTACATTTTCTGCAATATTTTTTATGCAGTAAGTAAAAAATTTAAATTTACTGTTCATTTTCAGAGGAAAAAAAAGAAAGAAAAAAGAAAAAGAAAAAAGAAAAGAAAAAATCTATTCTTACGCTAAACCCTTAATTCTTTTTGTTTCTGCCCTTGCTTCTTCTTGTTTTCGTGACTTCAAAATTAGGGATTTTCATTTTAGATTTATAAGGTTTGTATATATATATATATATATATATATATATATATATATATATATATATATATATATATATATATATATATATATATTCCTATGACATCTAACTCATGGGACTACTTTCATAGTCAGATCCCAATCCATGTCGGCCCTTGCGTGAATTTTTAAAAAACATAAATTTTATAATCGGTGCACCCTGTGTAAAATAGTGCACTGATGCACTATTTTTTCAGAGCGCACCGCACACGCAATGTTTGATAAAAACAATTTAATTTTTTTTTTTAATCCATGTGCCCTATGTAAATTAGGGTACCAGTGTGTTATTGCATTATAGCGCACCGCGCACGTACTGTTTGATTAAAAAAAAAAAAATTATTTTGTGTTAATTAGCGCACCGACTAACATATAACACACCGGGTCTCCTTGTTGACAGAGAGTACCATACGGTGGTCCCCTATTTTCTTAGTGCGTTTATAAGAACATGATGCACCGCCCTCTCCACGACATCATTTGCTACAAAAAATAACACTAGAGGATTTTTATTAATTATTTTTTGTTAATCGGTGTGATGGTTAACATATAACGCATTGGTTTTCCTTGTTGATGGAGAGCATTGTACGATGTTTCTACTATTTTGGTGGTGCGTTTATAAAAACATGTCTCACTGAAGTCGGTGTGTACTGCTTGAAATGCACACCGTTTTCTTAATTTTTTTTACATGAAATGTTTGTGATTTATTTATAAAATATATTAATGAATGGTATGGTACAGTTTTCATATTGATAAATAAATTTCTAACAAGAGATAAAGCAATGAAAATAATGATAGCACATTGAGAAAAGCACAAAAGGCAAGCTCTTTGTAAATTCTTTACAAAAATTATTATTTTTGAACTATATGTAAGTTTAGCTAATATCTATTGTTGATTGTGTATCATGCACAACCACAAAATGACTAAGCTCGATAAGATTATTTTTGATCTAGGACCAAAAGACTGTAAAATCTTGATGGAAAATTTGTAGAACGATGAATCAAGGGAATGAAAAAATACTATCGATCCAGTATGAGTTTCTTTTTTAATTTTTCATTAATAATATACTTAAAAAGATTAGATAACATGTTCCAAAAAATCTATTAATTCACATATGTTTAATGTTATACAGGGACCAACAACTCAAAAAAGGAATGTTGTTCTAAGAAAAGAAAAAAAATAAAACATGAAAATGAAAATGAATTGCTCCTTAGCTCATCTAGAGTGGTGTTGGAGGTTAACGAAAGGGGGAAATTTTTTTGCAAAACTTTGAGGTATCTAGTGGAACTAATGTATAGATGTTCTTTCCACTTACAATACAAAAATCAATCCAATAATTACAAGAGCCAAATTTTATCTAAAATACAGGATGAGTTCCCAGAGAATTGGTCAATGAGGCATATCAGACTTTTAATAGCAAAAACGTACAACAACAAAAAAGAAGGAATGAAAAAGTAATATTATTTTAAATGTTCTTCTAGAATTATATGTATATATTACTTGAAAGCAATCATTTATAAATATCACTTTTTTTTATATTTAATTTTCATATATCAATATAAAAATTAAATATTTTATTGGCATGTTACATTTTCAGGAATATTATGAAAATCTCAAAGGATGAACAAGCCGATATTAGAAATATGCCAGTAGGAATGTCCAAAAAGGTGTACAAGGAGATGGTAAAAGAAATGAACATAATTGCATCACACAAGGAGCCATCTCAACAACAACGTGCTTCAAATGTAATATGTAATCATTGAATTTTTTGATTAGATACAATAAATAAACAATCTAGCATTAAATTTTAATTTTCAAGTAATTTCTTGCAGAAAAGAAAAGAAAATAGAACCCATGCAGCACTTAAAACATGACGACAAGGAAGAAAAGGGTTGATATTTATGTTTTTTATAATTGTTACTTCCTTATAAAAACTTAACTAGATTTCACTTTTGTATATTTTAAGTTGTTTTATAACAATCATCATTGAATGTCTTCAAACAGGTGCTAACATACAAAGAAGAACCATTCGATGAATTGATTGACATTGGGTTTAGTATGGGTAGTAAGTATATGTTGGCATATTAGAAATTAATTGTGGAATTTGTAAGTATATATCGATCTTGTTTTACTTAGCTCCATCTATAATTAATAGAACAAAAAACTCTTTTATATTAAATATATGATTTTTTATGGGGTATAAAACTTGTAGGAAACAAAGTATGAAACTGCACCAATAAACGAAATGTTGAAAGATGACATGAAATTTTCTTTTGAAAGAATGTGTATAGTTCATGAGTCAATTCTTGCTATGGTATGTCATTTCTTTTCAATTTACATTGATGTATATTATTTAATATTGAAATTTTCATTATTCTAACCAATGTATATACACTCATTACAATTTGTTTTTATGTTTATATATGGAAGGTGAAGAAGAAGAAAAAAATCAGCACCATGAACAAAACATTCCTCAAAATAACCTCGTCATGGAAGTAGCTTGAGCAGTGACAACAGTTCAAGCGAAGAATGATTATCAATATCTTTGGATATCAAAGCAAGTCGTTGTATTTTTTGAAATATTTTACTGTGAAATCAAAACATTTTGTTTAATGTAATGGACATAGTGTCCCAATTGAAAGACAGAGGGATACCAATAATTGTCCCATTTTGTATGACAAAGAGTGTACTATATATATATATATATACGTTTTAATTTAAATTTCATTCTCTATTGTCGTTGTGATATGTAACACCACTGATTAAATATATGGATGATTAATAATTATAATGAAGAGATACGAAATATAATGATATGATATAACAAATTAATCTAAACATCACATTCAAATGCACTAAGGTGCGTGTTAGTTACTGTGCACCAGTGCACTTGTATAATACTACAAACCGGTGCATTTCAACCAATGGGAACCATACAAATACCAATACCAATTAGAACGTTATGTGTGTTTGTGTGATACTACTCACTGATGCATTGATACGACCTATGGGTACCGCACAAATACCAATACCAATTAGAACGCTTGGTGAATTTGCGTGATACTACGCACAGGTTCATACAACCTATGGGCACAACACAAATACCAATACCAATTAGAATGGCCCAGTGCGTTGTATCACCTACAGTGCGCCCGGTGCGGTTTTAGACCTTACTAGCCCGGCGCTTGCACTCTCAACCACCCCGAGGCAACTATCTGGATGACATGCACCAGGACATTGCTAAATGCCTTTGGGTGTCCTAATTTTTTTTTCCTTCCCGGTGCTTGGTAGGTTTATAGTACAACCAAAAAGGAGTGAAAAATTAATATTCCTTTAAATGTTTTTCTAGAATTATATGTATATATTACTAGAAATAAATCATTTTTAAATATCACTTTTGTTATATTTACTTTTCATATATCAATATAAAAATTAAATAGTTTATTGTCATGTTACATTTTTAGGAAGCTTATGAAAATCTCAAAGGATGAATGAGCTGATATCATAAATATGCTAGTAGGAATGTCGAAAAAGGTGTACAAGGAGATGGTCAAAGAAATGGACATAATTGCATCGCACGAGGAGCCATCTCAACAAAAATGTGCTTCAAATGTAATATGTAATCATTGAATTTTTCAATTAGGTATAATAAATAAATAATTTAGCATTAAATATTAATTTTCAAGTATTTTCTTGGAGAAAATAAAAGAAAATGGAACCCATTCAGCACATAAAACAGGACAACAAGGAAGAAAAGGGTTGATATCTAAGTTTATGAGTAATTATTACTTCCTTATAACAACTTCACTAGATTTCATTTTTGTATGTTTTAAGTTTTTTTACAACAATCATCATTGAATGTATTCAAACAGGTGCTAACATACAAAGAAGAACCATTAGACGAATTGATTCACATTGGCTTAAATATGGGTTGTCAGTATATGTTGGCATATCATAAATTAATTGTGGAGTTTGTAAGCATATATCGATCTTGTTTTACTTAGCTCCGTCTATAATTAATAGAACAAAAAAAATATTTTGTATTAAATATATGATTTGTTATGGGGTATAAAACTTGTAGGAAACAAAGTATGGAACTGCGCCAACAAATGAAATGTTGAAATATGTCATGAAATTTTGTTTTCAAAGAATGTGTATAGTTCATGAGTCAATTCTTCCTATGGTATGTCATTTCTTTTTGATTTACATTGATGTATATTATTTAATATTTCAATTTTCATTATTCTCACCTTGCAATTTTTAATGTGTATAGTTCATGAGTCAATTCTTCCTATGGTACGTCATTTCTTTTCGATTTACATTGATGTATATTATTTAATATTCCAATTTTCATTATTCTCACCAATGTATATACACTCATTAAAATTTATTTTTATGTTTGTAGGTGGAAGGTGAAGAAGAAGAAAACAATCAACACCGTGAACAAAAAATTCCTCAAAATAATCCAAATCATGGAAGTAGCTCAAGAAGTGATATTAGTTCAAGCGGAGAATGATGATCAATATGTTTGGATATCAAAGCAAGACATTGTATTTTTGAAATATTTGTCTATGAAATTAGACATTTTGTTTAATGTAATGGACATAGTGTCCCAATTGAAAGACACAAGGATACCAATAACTGTCCCATTTTGTATGATAAAGAGTGTCATATATATATATATATATATATATATATATATATATATATATATATATATATATATATATATATATATACGTTTTAATTTATTCTATTGTGTTCTCCATTGTCGTCATGAAATGTATCACCACTGATTAAATATATGGATGATTAAATATTATAATTAAGAAATGTGAAGTCTGATGATATGATATAACAAATTAATCTAAACATCACATTCAAATGCACTAATAAAAGTTTGATTGATATGAATAATGTTGTAAGATATGAGTCGAATTTTGATGAATAATGAATTTAAAAGAATCACAATAATTATGATATGATATAACAAATTAATCCAAACATCACATTAAAATGCACTAATAAAAATTTAATTGATATGAATATTATTATAAGATATGTGTCGAATTTTGATGAATAATGAATTTAAAATAATCACAATAATTGCACTATCACAGGTCAACGTTTCTGTTAGGGTCCCGTGATTTGGCAGATTGGCAAACCAAATGACAGGGTAACATCAAACCAACTTTGGAGCCCTAGGATCTAGCCTTCCTGGACTCAGAGAGGGCTCTCTCTATTATGCAAAGCATGTAAACTTGTTTGATTTTTGTATATTTGATTTTAGGCTAGTTGTTAAGTATGTTTTTAGTTTGTTTTGGGTTTTTGAGGGGAATTGATCAAAGGGTAAATAGATAAAAGCTCGTCAGATCAACTGGGATATGGAGTCGAAAAGGTCGAGACTGTCTCAATGATGGATAAGGTATTACTGCAGGGCCGATTTGGTCTAGGTAAATGGATTCTTTGGGTGAAAGTGAAATGAGATGAACATTAAGTTTGTGAAGGACAAAGAGATTTTAAGCGCAAATAGTTTAAACACCAAACATTCATGTGGTAGGGCTAACCATTAATCACTATAAATGAAACTCAAACTGATAGATGCAGAAAATAAAAAATCAGGTGATTCATAGAAGTATAAGACCCTCTAACTTTGGGAAAATCACCTTCAGAATTTTTTGGAAAACAAATAAGGCAAACAAACAACTCAATCTATGAAGAGGGAACTCCTAAACATCATATTTTGAGCTATAGGGAACTTTGAAATAAGATTGCAAAGCATGGGCAAAGGGCAAGATCGAAACAAAACCTCTTTGACCTAACTAAGACAATCAATAATTCAGAGAGAGAAATTAAGAATTCTTTGACATAACCAAGAAAGATGAAAACATTTAAGCTGTAGTGAATCAGGAAATTTGAGGTGCCTCCATGGGCATATCTCAAACCTATTATTTACTGAACTACAGCAAGCAAGAAGCATGAAAACATGTATGATAACTAAGAAAACATAACAGATAAGGGACACAATACCATTCACCAAGCCATGGAATCCTACATACAATCCTCCTCCACCATCAAGATCAAGCAAGAGATCATCCACTTCATGAGACAAAGTATTTATTCAAAGATTGTAATGCTATGTATTGCTCTATAACATCAATTTTAGTCTCTGGTTACAATGAATTCTCTTGGATTATATAAGCCAAAAATAAAGAAACCCTCCTAGAGCATCTAGAAGGCCATTGGCCTAATACAAATATCTGATTTTGTCCTTGAGGCTTTGCAAAGCCCAAGGCACAAAATATCTTCAAAAATATCTATTTAAGCCAAAAATAACAATAAAATTGACTTCTAATCTCTGACATAGAGTTAAAAATAGCTAAACACACATTTGGATGGCCACCTTCAGAAAACTGCTTTTTTAGCCAAAATACTACAAGAGTGTAGCAGCAGAAAGAAGCCTGTTTTTCATATAACGTTTGAGGGACTTCCCAATGTTGAAACGATGCCTGTGATAGCTCGTTGGAAAGCCTTGGGTGTCTAGTTTATGGAACTACTTTATTTTTCTCAAATTGATCCCTGAAAATCTATCAAATAGTGGACTGATTGAAATAACCCAGGAGGGTCTCATCTGCTGATATGTGAGGCAGAAAGGTGAATTTTGATTGTTTTTTGCCTCTTTGGGGGACCAAAAAACCTTCTTTGGATCTGAAAATTTGTGAGTATATGCCCCAAAATTTAATACATAAAAAAAAATGGCTTTCATGAGCTGAGGATGCTCCTAGCAGACATGGAAGTGCCTAGAAAAATGTGCAATTAGGGCAAAAAAACACAAAAAACAAGATCATGTCAAAATTTGCTCAATTTTGGCGAGCAAACCCCTTATGGGTTCTTAGAAGCATGCAAGGAAGTTGAAGCCAAGATTTCAAGCCTAGATATGTCTTTTTCCCCTTTTTTCACCGGGCGCCTCCTTTGGGCAATTTTAAGCCTTTCTTAAGCAACTTTGAGTTTTCTTCGGGCAAATTGATTCAATTTCTTGTAGTGCCCGGTCATCTTCCTTTGCAAACCCAAGTCTTTGTTTTATTTGTCTAATTTATCCTCCAAATGCTTGTTGGCTCTTTCAAGCAATGATTCTTTATCATTTTCTATTTCTTTTCCAAGCAATTGTGTGAGAGGATAAGGTCGAACAAGGGCTGCTTCTTCTTCCTTCTGTTTCTCCAAAGCTTTCCTAAGACCCATAGTCTTAGGCATTTTTCTTAATGGTTGCTCTTCTTCCTCAATATCATCAAATTTTCCCATATACTCTTCAAGCTTTACTTGTGCTTTGTATGCTTCCCTTTGGTATTTCAATGCTCGGGCTTCATAAATTTCCATTTGCCCACTCATTTGTTTATTTCGCATTTGTAGAAAATGTATGAGGTCCTTTGACCTTTCTAGATCAGTTTCTAAGTCATGGATTTGGGATTCTCTATTTTGCAAAAGTGACTCAACAATTCTAGCTTCATCATCTCCAACATCACTGTCTATTTGTATGATGTCAAACTCTCTTTCCTATTCATGGCTACTCTCCTGTTGTTCAAATTTTTCTTTGCCCTTGCTTTGGATAGACTTCTTTGCTCTTGTTCTCTTTGGAAATTCAACAATAACCTTCTTAGGCAGTTTGCCTCTACTCCTTAACGCTCTAGTGACATTACTAGTCACTGCTAGAGTGATTTTCTTCTTTGTAGATCTAGTATTTTTAGCCTTTGGTGCTTTTGGAGAATGAATCATGACCCCTTGCCTAGGAGAGGTAGGAAGCACATGTTCTTGGCTGTGTTGAGGAGAAGAGAGAGGAGGTTTTATCACCAACACTTGTTCAACTTGATCCTTTACACCGATGCCTCCATCATCAATTGCTTTGTTTCCCTGTTCACTGTTTTCCTCACTGTTTTGAGTTTGTTTAGGGCTGTTAGCTTTATCATCCCTTTTTGCTGCTTGACTGGCTTTACTGCCTATCTGTGGAATTCCTTGTGTACCCTCCTTACTGTCTTGAATTTTTTGAGGGATGCCTTCATTATGACTATTTTCTTTGTCATTTTGCATGTTGTCACCTCCCTCACTATTTTGAAATTGTTCTAGGCTGACAACCTTACCATCACTGCATTGAACTTCTTCTCGTGGGCTGCCTTTACCATGCTCACTGTTTTCAATTTTTTCACATGATCTACTTCCATCATGACTGTCTTCATTGTCATTTTGCAAGCTGCCATAATCCTCTCTGTTTTACCTAGACTCTGTGTGTGGACTGCCACCATGGTCAGTACTTTGCTGGGAGGCGCTTTTTTCACTGTCCCTTTGATGGGTTTCATGCTGACTATCACTCTGTTTCTCATCACTGATTTGAACCTCTTCCCTTTGCTCCTCAGTTTGTTCTTCATCATCACTAGATGTGGGTGGACTGTCCCCATGCTCATTTTCACTGCTTTGTTTAGGGATGCTTTGTTCTTCATCCTCACTACTTTGCTGAGTGCCACTGACTTCCTTATCCTTTGGTGATATTTCTTCACCATCACTAGCATACTCATGGTCACTGTTCTATGGTGTGTCCCTTGGTTCATGCTCACGACTTTGCTTAGTATCACTATGTTCCTCATCATCACTAACTTCATGCCTACTTTCATAAGACTGCTCCTTTTCACTATCAATCATGGGTGATGTTTTCTTCCAAGGGGTGGATTGACTAGGTGAAGGGGAGACATAGTGAATGGAGGGTGGGGAGGACATATGAGATGGGCCATGAGATGAAGAGGAAGTAGTAAAATCCGGATGAGAAATGAAAGTCTCCCAAGAAACTCCTTTATTTTCAAGCTGGTGAAGGATGATGATTTTGATGAGAGAATGATGGAAAAGACTAGCTTTTTGCTGAGTAGGAGGTCTCTTTTGAACAAGGGAGGACATCTTGTCTATGCTTTTGCAGAGGAAGAAAGGGATATTTAGCAGTTGAGTTCTTGTGAAATGCATGAGAAGCCTGATGTGATAGGAATAAACTCGGGAATATCTCCCTTCGCATGTGAAATACTTCATGATAACTCTTATGAGGGGGGCATAGCTGCTCAATAAGTGAGAAAAAGGAAATATAGCTTGGAAAGCATCTTGGTGGTCTATTTTTAGGAAGGATTTGTAGTGGTCTAGGTACAAGTAGGCTTGTTTGAACCATTTCTCACCGAGATAGGGAATCTTGGTGGCCCTTGACACTAACTTAGGAGTGAGAATGAAATCAAGGCCTGCTAGGTGGACATGTTTTCCTTGCAGCCTCAAGGTGAACAGTTGTGTTAAGGGAGGGTGATTGGTGACCTCCTGGAATTTTTGGCAAAAATCAAGGCACCCTACCTCATGGAAGTTGAAAAGAACCGAAGGGGAGTCATTTATTTCCTGAGTTGTAATAGGCTCAAACCTTTTGCAAAAACCACCCTTGCTGACCTTCTTTGGAGGCACAGTTGTTTAGACTTTCCTTCACTCTCTTACGAACACAGGTCTTTCAAATGAACTAAAAAAAATAGAACTCTTCTTTCAGCACTGTATCTCTTTCTTAACTAGCAAACATGTTCTTTTTAATGAAAATAAGTTTCATTCTTAAGAACTGTGCCTTTTCTTCTTTGAAATCACTGAGTTTTTTCCTTTAACCTCTTACACCAAACAAACTCTATAAACTGATAATAGGCGCTTTTCCTCAATCATTGTCTTTTTGTCTCTTAGTAAACATGACAGTTTTGAGAACAAACTGTGTTTTACCCTTCATTAGACTATGTCTTTTTCTTAATAAAATTGATTCTTAACACCTCTAAAAATCAAAAACTTAGGCGAGGAAAACAAGAAATGCCTCTTGAAAATGTGTTGGTTGTTTTTGGATATAAATTCCCTGTGAAAAAAATCTGATTTGTGGTGAAATGGAGGCCTTTTGAGCGTTGCTACGCTCCTGTGCACAGGCGCGTAACACCTGCGCGCCGCTGTGAGGGTTGTCGGGTCAGGCGCTGGGCGCCTTCTGAACGCCAGGCAAGGCCAGTTGGTCGAATCACATAGGCGCGTCACGTTGTGTGAAAAAGGCTTTGGAGAGACACTACAGGCGCGTCGTGTCTTAAAAAATTTGCAAACTACTTGCCCACAGTTTGAAAAAGCATTCCTCTTCTGTCCGTTTGCACAATAGAAAGTAAACATTCCACTTTGAGAGATTTTGTAGCTCTTCCAAAAATTCTTTTGAATGTTTCTTTCTCTCCCTTTGGTGAATTTTATTTTTTTCCTTTGTGCTTTTGGAAAGACAAGGTGGGCACCCTTTTTCCAATTGTTTTATATCCTTTAAGCTATCCTTCTCAAAACTGTGATGTGTTTATCTCTGTTGCTTTTGAATAGACCATTTAGGGGTAAAATGTGATTTTTCCCACTTGTCACTCTTGAATATCTTCAAACAAACTGAGTTCCCTCTGCTTATTACTGAAGGAGGCACTTTCAACATACTCTTCCCAGTGCTTGTCCTATACTCCATGTTTCAACCCTTTTTAAAGCTCTGTCTATTTATTTGAAAGAGGTTGTTGTCAAAATTTGAAACTTTCTCTCATCATTTGATGGAAGGCATCTCAAAATGCAAACTCCTTGTTATCCTTGTTTACCCTTTTAAAGAGTTAGTTTATATGAAAAGTAACTCCTAGTGCTTTCCCTTTACTCATCATTTGGAGGGATTATTTTTATAAACTATAATGGGTCTGTCTAAATGAGAGATGCCTCTTTTACATAAATCACCTGTGTGAATTTCTCTTTCTATCAGTTGCAGAAGTCACTTTTAAATAGAGCTTTGTGTACCTTCTTTACCATTTAGATGAGGTTGCTTTAATCAAAATTCTAGCCTTGGTTTGTCAGTGAATGCACTCTTTCAAACACACTATCTCTCAAACTGCCCATTACTAACAATTTTTCTTAAAGACAGAGTTAACACTTGATGATTTGACCCTCTGCTTATTTGTGAAGGAGGCCATAAAAATGTGTTTCTGACTCTCTGCTCATTTTGAAGGAGGTCCTATTGGACATAGAAACTTCATCCATCTCAACACTGTGCCTTGTTTTGTTTGTTTGAAAAATAAAAAATAGAAGAAAAAAGTGAATATTTGGCATTTATCCTTGATGAAATCATTTGAATCATAATGCCCTTTGCTTTATGAGGACTTGTCAGTAATGTATATCCCTTTTGCATAAAATCACTGTAAATATTCAGGAGTAAATAATGTGCTTTGTAAATGGTGAGTGCTCTCTGCTAGACATCTTTGAACTAACTCCTTCCCTTGACTGTGTTTTCAAGGGTAATGAAATTGTTTGTGACAGTCTTTCAAAGTTTAGTTCATGATAAGGTATAAGAAGCAACTGTCCTTCTTATATTCTCATCATGGTTGCCTAACTTGCTTTGAAGCTCTCCTTGTCAAAGACTGTCCTTCTTTTTGAAACAGAGAAAATTGTAATGCTAGGTCACCCTTCGGATTTAAACCATGTATATTTGCTGTTTTTTACTTACTTCTCTCCATATGAATCTTGATGGAAAACTGTTTTAGTATGAGAAACTCGTTAATTTTTTTCCTTTTCTCTCATTTGCGCACTAATCATCAGTCAATTTACACCCTTGTAGAGATGTAAAAACAGATGATTTTTAAGTTTGAAGGGCTTCTTTGATGTTTCATGGGGATCATGCCTGATCTAATCATATTTCTTCAGGCAGGGAAAATCCTCCTCTTTTCCTGATTTGAACATTCCCAAGCCTTGCTAGAATGAAAACAAGTAACCTGTTAGTGGTGTATGACCTAAGGCTGAATCAGTGTATTGTTTTGTAGCATAGGGAATAATTTATGGCTGACTGGTACTAGACACAAACTTTTTGGCTCAGGCTAACTTATTCAAGGAAAATTTCCCTAAACACCACCACCTAGACGTAGAGACAATTTGTCGCAGATTTTGAATGGCTTCTTAGGCATGAGCAGGTTATAACATGACAAGATGATCGGGGATTGAGGGATAGTCACTTTGTCAAATGTTGGACAGTGGGTTGTATGAAAAACAAAGGATTTTGATGGTTGAGAGACAAAATTATATCAGCTATAGACAGGGAGGCTTTACTGAATTGTGATAGGTAGGGAAACTGAAGACTATTCTCATCATAGGCTGAAAAAGAGGGGTAGGAAAACAAAAACAAAAAATTGAGGTGTTTTTTGGATGAAAATTTGACAGATTGAGATTGGCTTCAAGAAAACTCAGCGAGGGAATCTAGTCATCAAAACATGCAAAAATACTGATGACTTACAGTGGCTCCATTTGGGGAGGGCAGCTCCTTTTAAGGAGGTGTCCAGAATTGCAGATCTCTAGCTTGTGAAGACCAGTGCTCTATCCATTGGCGCAAATTTCTCTCTTTCTTGATGTTATTTCTGAAATTTTACAGCATGATTAGCGACAACCTCATCTCTACCTACCTAGCTATATTTCCTAACATTTTTTTCTTCTTTAGGTGCACTTGGACTAGCAAACCTTTTGACATGATATTTTTGAAAAAAAAACAAAACTATCTAATTCTACACTTATATCTTCCGGGAGTTCAGATTAAGATGATGAAATCCTTTGATTCTCTACCTGTGCTAGATCGAATGTCAAGATTAAGATGTTTGACAGGATTTCATTCACTAAACTAAAACATGAAATTGAAAAATGACCAAATCAGGATTAGACGGTCTGATTTGTCATGTGTTTGTGGCATAAAGACAAGCTGCACACAACTATTATTTTTGCACAAAATGAGGTTTAGAAAAATCAAGGCTAGGATACATAGTTTGTTTTTCATCCCCGTTTTTCCTCTTTGGTTCTGTTTTGAGCGTGTGGAACCAATATCTTTTCCTAATCTACTTTCATTGATAAGTCAAGCTTACATAATTTGACCATCACTTCTTTTACTAACTTATCATCAATCAATTTAAAACATGTCCAGTTATGATTAGGCTAGACAACTGAACAAGATATCTTTGAGCACTAGTAGTGGCATTTGGACTTGCGCACTTTCAGCATGACTATTTTTTGAACATGGGGCTTTTCTGCTATTTTAAAACTACCCTCTTTTCTACTTTTCTACTATTTTTGTATTTTCTTTTTTTGATTTATTTCTTCAAACAGTGATATGTACAATGAGTGAAAATGTTTTTGAAACTGGAAATATTGAAAATGATGGAACTTGAGCATTTTGTCTTCAAAGGGATCTCTTGATGCTCTTGGTCCAGTCAGCTCTTGAAAAGAAAATTTTGGAAAATTTTCCCTTTCAAGCACAACATAAGGGTTCTTACAAGAGTCTCTGAAAAACTCTGTATCTTCTTGCTGCTTTTCTCTATACTTTTGATTTCCGCTCCTGCCTTTGTTGTACATCTTCTTTAGGTAATAGAGATACTCTTTGTCATTTTTAAAACAGATGATGACATCATCAAGGTACATTATAGTGAAGAAATTCAGTACTGGAAACATGGCCTTCCGGAACATGTCTTCGGTGTCTTGTAGTTTTGCAACACTCGATTTGAATTTGGAACTGCTTCCGGTGTACTTGAAAAAATCTTTAAGCTGTTTGCTTTGAAGAGGAATTAATTGATGATATCCTGAAACATAACTTTGCCAAGACATATGATTAGAAACTCCTAGCTTATGTATGGTATAATCTATTTTAGGAAGGATATAAGTGTTGTTCTGGGGAGGTTTATCTGTGTTCATGAAATCTACACATATCCTATGTCCATTTGTTTTGTCTTTAATTGTTAGTGTTTGATCAAGATTTTTTCATTTCTTTTTGTAAGGGTTAATTGTTGAAATGATGGCAGTTTCATAGTGTTTCAAACTGTTTTCCTGACATGTATTAGTATCTTGAACAATTTTGCATATTCTAGAAGTTCTTAATCTCTGGTGAAATGACAGAATTTTAGTTAGTTCAATTAGCTCAGGTGTCTTGGGGTTGTTGTTATCATATTCCTCTATATTAAATTTATCAGACATTTTCCCTGGATTCATAAAAGTGGTTGCAAAAGTCAAAGTTTTACTTGGAGAGGTAAAGTCTTGGAATGGTGAAGCATTTAAGTATGGTAAGAACATAAGACTCCCATGCTCCTAATTTCCAAAGAGGTTTGTACTATGTAAGCCCTCTAGTGCTTCTATTTTGAAAAAGGTTTCTGATTTTAATTTTGATGTTTGTCCTTGGTTTCAGCAACTTTCTTGAGAGTGTAGAATGTATTCTGTTTTCTAATTTATCTCTATTTCTAGAAAATCATATTCCCTCTCTTCAAGAAATGATTGTTCAGGGTCATGATAGCTTTGAGTATCTAGCTCATCATAGAGAATCTGGGGTGCTTGATGTGGTGTGCCTAGATCTGTTTTAATTTCTCCCACTTGTTTATCAATGTCTTCATCAGTATGTAAAATGAAGGAATTTAAGTCTGAATGTATGGAATACATAGAGATGTTATCTAGCCTTTCTTGGCTGCTAACCATATATTTCATGTGTGATTCCCGATACAGTATTATTGTTTGGTTAAACATAGGAATGGTGGCGTAAGACATATCTAATTGAATATTTCCCTGGAGCTTGGCCCCCCAAGATCTGGATAAAAGCATCTCGTATTTGGGAGGGATGTCTACTACCACTATGTCCATGACCAGGTGTTTTTCAGGTATTTGTGCCAAACTGAAACAAAGCTCTTTTATCAGCCCTAGACACTTGACTCTGCTTGAATCAAATGAATATAAGTCTTTATAAGGTTTTGTTATTTCTAGGCCTAATCTTTCCATTACTACTTTCGTCATGAGATTGTGAGAGGCCCCGGAATCTAGCATGGCATTATGTAGGATTTGGTCATGTATATTCAGACTAATGTAAAAAGGAAGAGTGGTTCCTTCTTGATATTTCCATTCTATTTTTGGTCAAAACAACACCTCAGGGGTATCATCAGCTAGGTGTAAAGTATCTGCATCATTTCCTATGTTTAGGACCTTTAGCACTTGAGATTTGTATGAGATTTGGGCAATAAGTTCAGTGAGAGGCATGGTGATCTTAATTTTGGCGATTTCCCCTTCAAAACTGAAGGGTACTTGTAGTTTAGATATATTTGCTTCAGCTTTCTCAGCCATGATTTTCTCTATATTCTTAATTTTATGATTTTGATCTGGGGTTTTGTTCAATACAGTTGTTTCGGGGATCTTAGCAGAGGTACTATGATAGTTAGGATCAAGGCTTGCCTGGCTAGTTTTGTCTTTGTTTTGGTCAGTTCTCTTAGCCATGACTTTGTTACTATCTGTTGTTCTTTTAAGAATGGTATCGGGGGATTTTGTAACAGCAGTGTTTGAGCTACCTTTCTTAGAGTTGTCTTGGTTTTTATTACTCCTAAGATCATATTGCCTATGAACTTCCATTATGGCATTTTTTAATCCTATTCCAGGATCTTCAGGGTCCTTATAATTTGTTTCATTTTGGTTTCAGGAGAAGAAACCTTGCTCTTCTTCTGTGAGGAAAACCTCACCCTCGCTATCAAAACCTATCAAGTTTAAGTGATTTTCATCAAGTGGTTCCATATCTCTTTCTACCTCATCAACATAGTTTTCATGGAAAGGTGCCCTGATCTGTTGATCATTCTCCCTTGGTTTGTTTTGAGGTGAGTCTCTTCTAAAGTTTTGGTTCCGGTTTCTGTTTTGAGGATTTGGCTGGTTGTCCTTAAGAGGTTATTTTTCATTCAGATTCATTCTTTCCCACATTTTCTCCATGGATATAACCAGGTTGTCTATTCTAGGATTTGAGGAGGAAACTGAAGGCATGGCCTCATCTCGGTATGTGACCTTCTTTTCTGATCTGATCCTAGTTCTCTTTTCAGCTAGGTTGGCTTCGGAATTAATAGCTACTTTTTGCATTTCTTCTAAAGTTGCGGGGTCTCTTTCTCTTTGTTGGTATGTCATATCTGGATCAAAACCTTCAGGAAATTTTGCTAATGCTGAGCCAAGTGGAGGTTTCATGTGAGGTGGGAGGGCATTATAAACACTGTTGAACCTAGTGAAATAGTCCTGAACACTTTCCCCCATATTCCTTTTAAGATTGTTATATACGGAAAGGATTTGGATGGGGTTTTTCCTGATTTCCCACCTGTTTATGAAATTTTGGTAAAGTGTTGGGAGATCATCTATATTGTTAGGAGCTAAGCTTTTAAACCATTTCTTGGGTTCTCCACCTAGGCTTTGGGTGAACATTATCATCTTTATGGTTTCATCTTCTAATTCCATATAGTCAAAAGCATCACTGATTCTATCTACATGCTGTTGAGCAGTAGTAGCCTCAGCTCCGGTGAAGTGTGGGATTCGGGATTAGTAATCATTCTGAAAAGGTACCAAAGGCAGTGGTGACACTAGGGGCGCATACCAAGTTTCCATGATGGGAGCTGATGGTAGATTTACACTATGAGGATTTGTAGTACGGGATGAGGTGATTTGCACAGTGGTGGTCTGAACGGGTGTGGTGGAGGTACTTGGACTTGTAGACAGATTATGAGCAGATTTGGGGTGATAAGAGCCAAAATGGTGGAGAAGCTTAAAATCAGGAGGTGTAGTGGGTGAGGCTTCTCTGCTAGGACTCTGTTGCAAATATAAGGGCTCAAGATCGGCAAGGTTGATTTTATTTTGCTACTTGCTTCTAAAAAGGGCTTTCGTTGAACTCAAGTAAAACTGGGAATCTTGCAAGGATGTAAGACGTTTAGGTATAGAGCTTGCTTTGTGGGTGGTCCTATCGGTAGCTAAGTTACCAGTTTCAGAATTTTGCCACAAAATCTTCTCTGGGTCATCAACTATGATAGGGGGATTCGAGTCTGGGTGAGATCTGGTATTAGTTCTTCATGAAGCCATATTTCAAATTCAAAGTTTAGAGAGGGTGATAGTTGTGATTTTTTTTTGGATGGTTATCCTCTCTAGGGGTTTTGCGGATGTGAGTGAGGTAAAAAATAAATGAAGGCTAGTGGAGCCGCCAGGTGGATGTTGTTGAGATTTTATGGTCCACCACCAATACTGACAAAGATGTTTTTTAGGAAAATTCTTTTCTAGGAAATTTTTATGTGAAAACTTGCAAGAATGACTTAAAACTTAGTTCAACAGTTTACTAGATTGTTGAGAAAGCTATAGTTCTATTTGCATGTTATTTTGTTGATTTCCTATGTTTAGATGAAGATTTATGAATCCCTAAGTTGTACTCAGTTTGTCACTGTTTTCAGAGGCTGTATCACGATCTTTGTGTTTTTGGAAAGGTAAGTCAACAGGATATTATGATTATGCAATTTTTGGTTTTTAGTGGAATATTAGGCCTACTGGAGGCTAGTGGAGTCACCAGGTGGATGTTTTGTTGTTTTTAGAGATATGTATTTATGGTCCACCACCAATAACTGAGAAAAGGCCAATCTAGGGATGTTTTTGGGGTTTTTTGAGTTCCTATATGTAGCCCTAAGCTTTGTAAGAGTGTCTTATAGTTGAGTCATCATTTTTTTAAGATGGTGAAAAAGCTAGTTTTCTACTCTTTAGACAACACTTAAATTTTCTAATTTTGACTGAGATCTTGAGAGGTCCTAAGGGATACTTAGGACTTTTTGACTCAAAGTCCCACAGTGATCGACGTTATGTTAGTGAGCGGTGGGATAAATCGACAAGATAGTCTTCTTAAGGGATGCTGAAATGTTTAGGGAAGTCTAAGCTTGTTTATTACTCAGGGTCCCACCGTGATCGCCATTATGTTAGGGTCCCGTGATTTGGCAGATTGGCAAGCCAAATGCAGGGTAACATCAAACCAACTTTGGAAAACAACTCAATATATGAAGAGGGAACTCCTAAACATCATATCTTGAGCTATCGGGAACTTTGAAATAAGACTGCAAAGCATGGACAAAGGGCAAGATCGAAACAAGACCTCTTTGACTTAACTAAAACAACCAATAATTCAGAGAGAGATTTCAGAAATGGAGTTTTGATTAGCTATGAGTAAGCAGGGCATACTGTGAATCATACTAGACAACATACATAATAACCATTAATGAAACTGATAACAAGTTCTTAGGGTACCAAAGAGAAATTAAGAATTCTTTGACATAACCAAGAAATATGAAAACATTTAAGCTGCAATGAATCAGGAAATTTGAGGTGCCTCCATGGGAATATATCAAACTTATTCTTTACTAAACTACAACAAGAAAGAAGCATGAAAACATGTATGATAAACCAAGAAAACATAACAGATAAGGAACACAATACCATTCACTAAGCCATGGAATCCTACATACAATCCTTCTCCACCATCAAAGTCAAGCAAGAGATCATCCACTTCATAAGACAAGTATTTATTCCAAGCTTATAATTCTATATATTGCTCTATGACATCAAGTTCAGCCTCTGATTACAATGAATCTTCTTGGATTATATAGGCCAAAGAGGAAGAAACCCTCCTAGAGCAACTAGAAGGCCATTGGCCTAATACAAATATATGATTTTGTCCTTCAGGCTTTGCAAAGCCCAAGGCACAAAATATCTTCAAAAATATCTATTTAAGCTAAAAATAGAAAGAAAATTGACTTTTAATCTCTAACATAGGGTTAAAAATAGCTTAACGCACATTTGGATGACCACCTTCAGAAAACTTCCTTTTCAGCCAAAATGCTACAGAAGCGTAGCCAGAAGAAATCATGTTTTGCAGATAACTTTTGAGGGACTTCCTGATGTCAAAACAAGGCTCGTGAGTTCTCGTTGGAAACCCCTAGATGTCTAGTTTCTGGAACTACTTGAGTTTTCTCAAACTAATCCTTGGAAGTCTGTCACAAAGTGGATTGAGTGAAAAAACCCAGGAGGGTCTCATCTGCTGATATGTGAGGCAGAAAGGTGAATTTTAACTGATTTTTGCCTCTTTGGGGGACCAAAACACCTTCTTTTGATCTAAAAATTTCTGAGTAGATGCCCCTAAATTTAATAAATCCAAAAAAATTACTTTCATGAGCCGAGGATGCTCCTATAAAACATGGCAGTGCCTAGAAAAATGTGCAATTAGGGCCAAAAAACACAAAAAACAAGACCATGTCAAAATTTGCTAAATTTTGGTGAGCAAACCCCTTATGGGTTCTTAGAAGCATGCAAGGAAGCTGAAGCCAAGATTTCAAGCCTAGATATGTATTTTTCCCCTTTTTTCACTAGGCGCCTCCTTTGGGCAGTTTTGAGCCTTTCTTGAGCAATTTTGAGTTTTCTTCGGGAAAATTGGTTCAATTTCTTGTAATGCCCTTTGCAAACCCAAGTCTTTGTTTGCCTTGTCTAAGTTTTCCTCCAAATGCTTGTTGGCTCTTTCAAGCCATGATTCTTTATCATTTTATATTTCTTGAGCAAGCAATTGTGTGAGAGGATATGATCGAGCAAGGGCTGTTTCTTCTTCCCTTTGTTTCTCCAAAGCTTTCCTAAGACCCATAGTCCTAGGCCTTTTTCTTACTGGCTTCTCTTCTTCCTCAATATCATCAAATTCACCCATATACTCTTCAAGCTTGAATTGTGCTTTGAATGCTTCCCTTTGGTATTTGAATGCCCGGGCCTCATAGATTGCCATTAGCCCGCTCATCTGTCTATTTTGAATTTTTAAAAAGTGTATGAGGTCCTTTGACATTTCTAGATCAGTTTCTAAGTCATGGATTTGGGCTTCTCTATTTTGCAAAAGTGACTCAAGGATTCTGGCTTCATCATCTCCAACATCACTATCTATTTGTATGATGTCAAACTCTCTTTCTTGTTCATGGCTACTCTCCTGTTGTTCAAATTTTTCTTTGCCCTTGCTTTGGATAGACTTCTTTGCTCTTTTTCTCTTTGGCAATTCAATAATACTCTTCTTAGGCAGTTTGCCTCTACTTCTTAGTGCCCTAGTGACATTACTAGTCACTATTGGAGTGATTTTCTTCTTTGCAGATTTGGTGTTTTTAGCCTTTGGTGCTTTTGAGGAATGAATCATGGCGCCTTGCCTAGGAGAGGCAGCAAGCACATGTTCTTGGCTGTGGTGAGGAGAAGAGAGAGGAGGTTTTATCACCAGCACTTGTTTAACTTGATCCTTTACACTGTTGCCTCCATCATCACTTGCTTTGTTGCCCTGTTCATTGTTTTCCTCACTATTTTGAGTTTTTTTGGGGTTGTTAGATTTATCATCTCTTTTTCCGGCTTGAATATCTTCATTGCCTGTCTGTGGACTGCCTTGTTTACCCTCCTTACTATTTGAATTTGTTGAGGGTTGCCTTCATTATGACTGTCTTCATTGTCATTTTGCATGATGTCACCTCCCTCACTGTTTTGAAATTGTTCTAGGATGCCAACATTACCATCACTGTATTGAACTTCTTCTTGTGTGCTGCCTTTACCATGCTCATTGTTTTCAAGTTTTTCATATGAGATATTTCCATCATGACTGTCTTCATTGTTATTTTGCAAGCTGCCATCATCTTCATTGTTTTCCTTAGAATCTGTGTGTGGGCTACCACCATGGTCACTACCTTAATGGGAGGCGCTTTTTTCACTATCCCTTTGATTGGTTTCATGACTTTGTTGAGGACTGTGGTGTTCCTCGTCACTGTTTTTAACATCCTCCCTTTGTTCCTCATCATCGCTAGATGTAGGTGGGGTGTCCCCTTGCTCATGATCACTTCTCTGCTTAGGGCTGCTTTGTTCTTCATCCTCACTACTTTGCTAAGTATCACTATGTTCCTCATCATCACTAACTTCATGCCTGCTTTCATAAGACTGCTCTTTTTCACTATCAATCATGGGTGGTGTTTTCTTTTGAGGGGTAGATTGACTAGGTGAAGAGGATACATAGTAAGTGGAGGGTGAGGAGGACATATGAGATGGGCCATGAGATGAAGAGGCAATGGTAAAATCTGGATGGGAAATAAAAGTCTCCCAAGAAACTCCTTTCTTTTCAAGCTGGTGAAGGATGATGATTTTTATGAGAGAATGATGGAAAATACTAGCTTTTTGCTAAGCAGGGGGTTTCTTTTGGACCAAGGAGGACATCTTGTCTATGCTTTTGTAGAGGAAGAAAGGGAGATTCAGCATCTGAGTCCAAGTGAAATGCATCATAAGTCTGGCATGATAGGAATAAACTCGAGAATACCTCCCCTCACATGTGAAATATCTCATGATGGTTTTCATGAAGGGCGCATAACTGTTCAATAGATGAGAAAAGGGGAAAATAGCCTTGCATTCATTTTGGTAAGCTAGTTTCAAGAAGGGATTGTAGCGGTCTAGGTCCAAATAGGCTTGTTTGAACCATTTCTCACTAAGATAGGGAATTTTGGTGGCCCTTGATACTGACCTAGGAGTGAGAAAAAAATCAAGGCCTGCTAGGTGAACATGTTTTCCTTGCAGCCTCAGGGTGAATAGTTGTGTTAAGGGAGGGTGATTGGTGACCTCCTGGACTTTTTGGCAAAAATCAAGGCACCCTACCTCATGGAAGTTGAAAATAATCGAAGGGGAGTCATTTATTTTGTAAGTTGTAATAGTCTCAAACCTTTTATGAAAACTACCCTTGCTGAACTTCTTTGAAGGCATAGTTGTTTATACCTTCCTTCAATCTCTCACCAACACAGGTCTTTCAAATGAACTAAAAAAATAGAACTCTCGTTTCAGCACTATATCTCTTTCTTAACTAGCAAACAAGTTCTTTTTAATGAAAATAAGTTTCCTTCTTAAGAACTGTGCCTTTTCTTCTTTGAAATCATTGAGTTTTTTCCTTTAACCTCTTACAACAAAAAAACTCTGTAAATTGATAATAGGCGCTTTTCCTCAATCAAAATATTTTTTTCTCTTGGTAAACATGACATTTTTTAGAACAAATTGTGTTTTCCCCTTCATTAGACTATCTTTTTCTTAATAAAATTGATTCTTAACACCTCTCAAAATCAAAAACTTAGGTGAGGAAAACAAGATATACCTCTTGAAAATGTGTTGGTTGTTTTTGGAGATAAATTCCCTGTGCAAAAAATCCAATTTGTGGTGAAATGGAGGCCTTTTGAGCAGCGCTACGCTCTTGTGCACAGGCGCATAGCACCTGCACGCCGTTGTGGGTGTTGTCAGGTCGGGCGCTGGGCACCTTCTAAACGTCGGGCAGGGCCGATTCGTCAAAACACATAGGTGTGTCACACGATGCTACAAGCGTGTTACGTCGTGTGACAAAAGCTTTGGAGAGATGCCACAGGCACGTCGCATCGTACCACAGGTGTGTTGCGTCTTAAAACATTTGCAATCTACTTGCCCAGGGTTTGAAAAATCATTCTTCTTCTGTCCGTTTGCACAATACAAAGTAAACTTCCATTGTGAGAGCTTTTATAGCTCTTTCAAAAATCATTTTGAATGTTTCTTTCTCTCCTTTTGGTGAATTTTTATTTTTTTTCCTTTGTTCTTTTGGAAAGACAAGGTGGGCACCCTTTTTCCAACTTCTTTATATCCTTTAAGCTGTCCTTCTCAAAACTGTGATGTGTTTATCTATGTTGCTTTTGAATAGACCATTTAGGGGTAAAATGTGATTTTTTCCACTTGTCACTCTTGAATACCCTCAAACAAACTAAGTGCCCTCTGCTTATAACTGAAGGAGGCACTTTCAACATACTCTTTCGGGCGCTTGTCCTATACTCCATGTTTCAACCCTTTTTAAAGCTTTATCTATTTATTTGAAAGAGGTTGTTTTCAACATTTGAAACTTGCTCTCATCATTTGATGGAAGGCATCTCAAAATGCAAACTCCTTGTTATCCTTGTTTACCCTTTTAAAGAGTTAGTTTATATCAAAAGTAACTCCTGGTGCTTTCCCTTTACTCATCATTTGGAGGGAGTATTTTGATAAACTATAATAGGCCTGTCTAAATGAGAGATGCCTCTTTTACATAAATCACCTGTGTGAATTTCTCTTTCTATCAGTTGCAGAAGTCACTTTTAAATAGAGCTTTGTGTACCTTCTTTACCATTTATATGAGGTTTCTCTTTGATGAGGTTTGTCGTATGAATGCACTCTTTCAAACACACTATCTCTCAAACCGCCCATTACTGACAAATTTTCTTAAACACAAGGTTAATACTGGAGACTTGACTCCTCGCTATTTGTGAAGGAGGCCATAAAAATGCTTCGAATTTCCGCTCGCTTTCTTTGAAGGAGGTCCTATTAAACATAGAAACTTCATCCATCTCAACACTTTGCCTTGTTTCGTAATATATGTCTTTGCTTTGTACCATATCACTGTGAAGTTTTATTAGGGAGTAAACAATGTGATTGGTACATGGGGAGCACTCACTGCTAGACATCTTTGAACTAACTCTTTCCCTTGACTGTGTTTTCAAGGGTAGTGAAATTGTTTGTGACAGTCTTTCAAAGTTTAGTTCATGATAAGGTATAAGAAGCAGCTGTCCTTTTTATACCTTCACTATGATGCCTAATTTGCTTTAAAGCACTTTTTGCCAGAAGAATATCATTGTTGGTTGCATAAGGCTGATTTGTAGGGCTGGCCATAATCTGCACTTTCTCTGACTTCCATAGTAAACTGACACAGCATGAAACCTTCCCCTGAGGTGCTCTTTTTGCTCACACTTTGCTTAGTGTCATCAATCTGTACACCCCTGAAGAGATGCATTGATAGATGTATTTTGATCCTTTGGAGAGATTTCTTGATATAATATGATGATAATGCTTGAAATTTTACTTGATCATCTTTCTTCTGACAGGGAAACTCTTTATTTTTCCTGATTTGAACACTTGTGAGCTCTGCTTAAAAGAGACAAACCAAGATTCAGTGGTGTGTGACCCAAGGATAGACCAGGGTTTTGTTTGTTGGGTTAGAAGAAATGGATGGCTGACATGATGATGACAAGCAGGGTTTTTGGCTTAAAATGGTCTTGCCAAGGAGTTTTCCCTAAAACACCACCACCTAGACCTACAGATTTAGTCACAGCTCTTGAATGGCTTCTTAGGCAAAACAGGTTATTACATGACAAGATGATCAGGGATTGAGGGGTAGTTACTTTTTCAAATGTTGGATAGTGGATTGTATGGAAAACAAAGGATTTTGATGGTAGAGAGACAAACTTATAAAAACTATAGACATGGAGGCTTTGCTGAATTGTGATAGGTAGGGAAACTGAAGACTATTAACATCTTAGGCTGAAAAAGAGGGGTAGGAAGACCAAAATTTGTTTGAGGTGTTTTCTGGATGACAAATTGACAGATTGAGATTAGATTCTAGAAAACTCAACTAAGGAATCTAGTCATAAAAACATGCTAAAATATTGATGACTAACAGTCTCCACTGGAACTGACATGCATGTAGCTATTAATATTAAATCATCAGTTGCATGGCAGATCACTGCATGTGAATTAAATCTGATTTAATTCACTTGATGTCTCACTAGTGTAACAAACAGTTACAACTAGCTCAATTGACTTTAACTTAATTAATTTGAGTTAACTGATTTCTCATGCATTAAACTAATGCACTAATTGCAATTTGAACTCCATAACTAATAGAATCACTTTGCATGTCTGACCAACCACCCTCAACTCGAAATTCATGAGCTAATTGAGTTTATCACACTCAATAAACTATTACAAGTGATTATGAGATAAGATTACATTTTATTGTCCAATTTAATTAAGGGAAAATTAAATTAGACACAAATTTCTTGTTGACTTTTCAACAGTATGGAGCAACATGGATTGAATGTTATTAAGATAATGAAACTTCCCATCTTTTTGATAAAGTTAGACCTATCCAAAGGCTATGATAGGATGCCATTGATGTATATCATGTACATCTGCATCCATGTAGGTGTTGGTTTTAGCTTGTAAACTAGTTTGGAGGTTACCTAACCTCAGTATCATTCTTAATGCTAATAAATGGATCCACATCCCCTTTCTTCACCCCTTCTAGAGGTTTTAAGCGGGTGTCCCCACTTACACCCTCTTATTCTTATAAGTGGCCAAGGGACTAAACAAATATCTACAATCTTTAAGGGACATTGGAAATGTAAAAGGAATCAACATAAGCATAAATGTCTTCCTAAAAATTGTACTATTTTTTAATAATATTTCACCTTCACAAATGAATGTATGGTTGATGCAAACATGTACAAATAAGTCTTAAATATATGCACAAAGGCATCAATAATGGATTTGAAGATACAAATACCCATAATATCCTTGTGTGGATTGGAAATTGGGCTCAAAAGGTATTTTAATGTCATATCACCTCATGAGAAATTCCATTTAATAAAGGGATCAAGTACCTAGAGTGTATCCTCAAGATAAAAAATAATGGCTAGTGGTACTAGCATCAATTGTACTCAAAGGTGGAAAATAGAGTATCTATGTGTTGAAATAAATGGCTATCATTGAGAGGTCAACCCACACTTATCAAATCTAAATTGGAGCCATATTAGTGTTTTGGTTGTCTCTAGCATATATCCTTATTCGTGTCCAAAGGAAAATTATGGAAAATGAAAAAAGTAGTTTTCGCTGAAGAGGGAGGAAAGAAAATGGTGTTGTGAATTAAGTGATTTCTAAAAATCTTTCAAACCCTAAAATCATGGGTGGTGGTGGTGCATTATTCATGTCAGGGACTTAAACATTACTTTGAAAAATGTGAGGTGTCGGGGAGATCTAATAAACCTAACAATTTGGAAAATTATCCATTGCGTAAATTAGAAGCGCTGATGTTAAGTGATGTAGAACCCATACAAATCTCTCCAACCAAAAGAAACAATATAATAGGTAATGAAATCATTTTTGTTAGAAAATTATACATTACAGAGCAATGGAACACATAAAATATGTGGAAACACAAACACATAAATAACATATAAAACAAGAGAGACACAGATATATGTGGTTCACCCAACTTGGGCTAAATCCACGTAAACAACTGGTCCTTCCTTTCTATTATTCAGAAAAATGAAGAGACAACCTACAACAGATCCGCTGTAATATCCTCTACTCTCTCACACAGTCCCCCTTTCTATTTCTCGCTCAGAGTATACACACCATACACAAACACAATAAAATACCCTCATACATCTGATGGGTTTCCTTTTAGGGAAAAAAACCCTAAATTAAACTTAGCTTCTACCGTCAGATCATCCGCCTAATGAACGAGCCAGATTGACTACGAAATTACAATATTTTACAAGGAAATTTCACACATGTTTTTAGCTTCGGGGGCGCTTCCCCCGAAACCCCCCACCAGAGGGGGGGCTCCAAAAGGTTGCTGTCGCCCCCCCTGGACCCCCTTGATGGCAATCAAATGACGGGCGACATTGCTGCCCTGTTAAGAATAGGGATCCAAGGTGGCGATACATCTAAATAAAGAAGATAATCAGGCTCCACACCCAACAATATCCCACTTGGAGATTAATTGTAGCAACTGCACTGCTACTTCATTTGCTGGATAATGACTCCACTTTGGACATGGTTGTTTCTCATCTTCATCATCATACTTGAAGACCAATTGAAACTAAGCAGAATCTCAGTTTTTCCATGGTTACAAATTTTGTTAAGATATCTGCAGGATTTTGGCTAGTGCGTATCTTTTCTAACTTCAACTCTCCATCTTCCAACATCGCCCATATGAAATGGTACTTGATTTTTATGTGTTTAATCCTGGAATGAAATGTTGAGTTCTCTACAATATGAAAGGCACTCTGGCTTTCACTGTATAACCTTCCCATCTCCTGCTTCTTACCCAATTCATACATAAACCTTTGTACCTAAATCATTTCTTACTAGCCTCTTTACCAACAACATACTCTACTTCTGTTGTTGAAAGTGCAACAACACTTTGAATTTTTTAAACCCAGCTGACCATTATTCCACCTATAGTAAATACATACCCTGTAGTACTCCTCTTGTTATCTCTATCACTTGCCATATCTGCATCAACATATCCTTGTAGAGCAATGTTTGAACCACCAAAAACATAATGCTTGATTTGTGGTACGTCTCAAATATGCGAGAATCCATTTCACTACCATCCAATGTTCTCTTCCTGGATTGTTCATGTACATGCTTACAAATCCCACTGCATGTGCAATATTAGGCCTTGTGTAGAACATTGTATACATTAAGCTTCCAACTACTGATGCATATGGAACTTTAGACATATAATCCAATTCTTCTTGGGTCTTGGGGCGCATCACCTTACTAAGTTTGAAATGGCTAGCCAAAGGTGTACTAACTGGTTTTGCATTCTTCATATTAAATATTTTCAACACCTTTTTTATGTACTCATTTTGAGACAATGTGAATTTGCGATTTTTTTATGTCTCTAGTTATTCTCATACCAAGGATTTGTTTTGCAGCTCCCAAATCCTTCATTGCAAATGAATTTTCCAATTTTCCTTGGAGCACATTTATTTCCTACATATTAGACCCTGCAAAAATCATGTAATCTACATATAATAACAATATAATATAGCTACCATCATTTTTCTCTTTCAAATAAACACAATGATCAAAGTGACATCTAGTATAACCTTGTTCAGACATAAACTTGTCAAATTTTAGATACCACTACCTCAGAGCCAGTTTTAAGCCATACAAGCTCTTATTCAACCCGCACACTAATTTTTCTTTCCCTTTGACCTCATATCCTTGTGTTTGTTGCATATAAATATCTTCCTCCAAATATCCATGGAGAAAGGTTGTCTTTACATCTAACTGTTCAAGATGCAAATCTTCTGCTACTACAAGACTTAAAATAGTTCCGATTGAAATCATTTTAACAACAGGAGAACATATTTCATCATAGTCAATACCTTTATTTTGTGCAAACCCCTTCGCCACAAGTCTAGCTTTGTACCTTTGTTTTCCTCCATCTTATTCCTTCAACCTGTAAACCCATTTATTCTGCAACTTTGTTTTACTTGCAGGCAACCTGACTAAGTCCCAAGTTTGGTTATGTATTAAGGATTCAATCTCTTCTTTCATGGTTAGCTCCCACTTCTTCTTGGTTTCTACCTACATTGCTTCTTCATAACATTCGAGTTCACCATAATAAATCAACAATACGTAATAGAATGAAGGAGAATATCGTTCATGGGGTCTACTTATCCTGGTAGATCTTATGACACCACTTTCTGGTGTTTGAGGTGCCTGTTGCTATTGTAGTGGTTGTTATTGTTGCGATTGTTGATTATTATTATTTTCAGGCACCTTTAATTTTTCTATGATCTCATCAAGAATTGTGTATTCTTTGTTTTATTTTTCCTGCTTCTTTTCCTGCAGCCGATCCCTATACAAGACCTTTTCATTTAATATTACATCTCTGCTCCTAATGATTTTATGATTTTCATAATCATATAAGCGATAACCAAAATCATTAACACCATATCCAATCAAGGTATATTTCTTTGATATTGCCTCGAGCTTTGTTATATTTTCTTTATTAATATGGACAAAGGCCTCACAACCAAAAGGCTTTAAAAAAGAGTAGTTTACCGTTTTACCTATCCATGCCTCCTATGGAATACCACCATCCAAGGAACTTGAAGGCCTTCTGTTTATTAGATAAACAACAATATATACAACATCTACACAGAATTGTAGAGGCAATCTCATGCACCTTGCACGCTCCATGATTGTACTGTTCATCCTTTTTGACACACCATTTTCCCATGGCGTTCTTGGAACTATCTTCTCTCTGCGAATTCCATGCTCTAAATAGTACCTATAAAACTATTTGTTGCATTATTCACCTCCATTGTCTTATTTGAGACAGTTCAACTTCTTTCCTATCTCAATCTCAACCAAAGCTTTCCATTTCTTGAAAGTATCAAATACATCAGATTTATTCATACAATATATCCAAGTTTTTCTACTAGCATCATATATAAAAGTAGCATAATAACGAGAGCCACCAAGAGATGATACCTGAACAAGTCCCCATACATATGTATGCACAAGCTCTAATTTTTCGTTCTTATTTTCTTTCCCAACTCTAAGAAATCTAACTCTCTTCTATTTTCCATAAACAAAATTCTCACAAAATTCCAAATCAAAGAATCTTTAGTGAAGAATCTTCATCTCCTTCTCACTCATATGTCGGAGCCTATAATTCCATAATGTTGCATCTGCTCCCATGGAGGTTAAATCATTAACACAATTATAAATGTCATTGCATAAGTACAATGTACCAACCTTTTCTCCTTTTGCTATTACTAGGGCTCCTTTTGTGACCTTCCAAGTTTTATATGAAAAAGTTGTCACACAACCTTCACTTCCTAACTGCCCTGTTGAAATCATATTTTTCTTCAGATATGGAACATGCCTTACCTCCTTTAATAATCATTGGTTTCCATTCTGCTGTTTTACAAGAACTTTACCCATTCCAACGATTTTACAGGGTTTATCATCACCCAAAAAAACCTGTCCAAAATCTCCTTGAACATAGTCATGAAAATGTTTTTTATCAGTGTGGCATAGAATGAGGCCCCTGAATCTACCACCCAGGCATCAATAACATTTTCTAAAGAAAGAACCAAATCATATTGTAACCCATCACCCGTCACATTTGCTTCATGATTGTTTTCTCATTGTGTGTCTTCTTCTTTTCCCTTCCGAGACTTACAATCTTTCTTCAGGTGTCCTTTCTTCTTGCATTTCCAGCACACTATCCCTAATCTAGACTTGTATCTGCCTTTCCTTGATTTACTGTGATATCCTGAGCTCTTTTCTCTTTCCACTTTTCTTCCCCTAATCTCTACACCCAAAGCATTTCCAGATGTATCACCATATATTTTCCATGGCATTTCATCACTACGGATGGCACCGATAACATCATCAAAATTTAAATACTAGATCCAGAGACAATGTTACTAATGGCTATAAATAAACCATTCCAACTTTCGAGTAATGAGCACATAAATAACAGAGCCCTAACTTCATCATAAAATTTTACCCCTACAGAACTTAACTGACTGATAACCGTATTAAATTCATTTAAATGGTCAGCAACGAATCCTCCTTTTTTCATCTTCATATTAAATAAAAGTTTCATAAGAAATACCTTACCTGAGGTCGAGGGTTTTTCATATAGTTTCGAAAATGCCATCATTAAACTCTCTGTTGTCATTTCCTTCGAAATATTGAAGGCTACCGATGCCACCAGGCACAACCGTATTGTTCCAAGTGCCTTTATGTTGAGAATCTCCCATTCTTTTTCTGTCATACCCGATGGCTTCTTTGTTTTTCCTCTCAATGGTGGGTACAAATATTTGTGATATAGAAATTATTCCATCTGTATCTTCCACAACTCTGATACCAGTTGTTATAAAATTATATATTACAGAGAAAGGTAACACACATAAAATATTCGGAAACACAAACACATAAGTAACATATAAAACAAGGGAGACAAAGATATATGTGGTTCACCCAACTTGGGTTACGTCCATGGAAATAACCAATCCTTCCTTTCTATTATCTAGCAAAATGAAGAGACACAACCTAAAACAAATCCGTTGTAATATCCTCTACTCTCTCACACAGTCCCCCTTGCTATTTCTCGCTCAGAGTATACACACCATACACAGACACAATAAAATACCCTCATACATCAGAGGGGTTTTCTTCTAGGGAAAAAAACCCTAAATTAAACATAAATTCTACTGTCAGATCATCCGCTTAATGAACGGCTCAAATTGGCTACAAAATTACAATATTTTACAAGGCAAATTTACATCTCTTTTTAGCTTTGGTGGCGCTGCCCCCGAAACCCCTCGCTGGGGGGGGGGGGGGGGGGGGCTCCAAAAGGTCGTCATCACCCCCCCCCCCCAGCGCTGGACCCCCCTAACGGCGATCAAACGATGGGCAGCGTTGCCGCCCTATTAAGAACATGGGTCCAATGCAGTGATACATCTAAATAAAGAAGATAATCATGCTCCACACCCAAAAATTTCCTTGCACCTATATATGTTCCTTATGAAGATCCAATTTTGATACAAGCATATAAGATGAGGTCATGTGTTGTGTTACCTTTCGCAATTACATGAGCAGTAAATAGTCTAGTGTAGAGTAATGGGATGATTTTAGCCTTTTGAATGTTGGATATTGGTGTAGGTTGCTTTACGGGTGCATATTTTTGTTCATCATGGTGCCCACATGGTCATGTTCTAGATATTTTAAACTTGTGTTCATAACCGCTAGCATGATGGTGTAGTTTCCTAGTATTCATATTGTAATTCTTACCTCATCACATCTCATCATTTCAACTAGGTAATTTCTTTTTCACAACTAATTTCCACTTCTTTTCTTGGGTGAAACCCACTTCACCCTTGAAATTTCACCATATTTCATCACTTTGCCTAGATGATTTTTTTATCCCATCACATCTCTACCTTTTCCCTAGGAAAAAACCACATGAACACATACATTCCACTTCATTCCACCTCATGTGTGGTGCATGGCATAAATACCTAAAAATACTAGTCTTGCCTAATAATAACTCCTTAATTCTAGTGCGAAGAGACCTAACTAGTTCAATGTATTTTAATTGAAATTTAAAATCCTAAAACTTGGGTCAAGTGCCTAAGTATTGGTCTATTAGCACTTATTTTTCTAATTCATAGTTGAGATATTTTCTCTAATTTTCACTTTCTGAGTGGTCACCAAGATTTGTAACTTAAATTCCATGTAGTACACGAGATTAGGCACTCCCCTTTTTGATATATGTTGGAGTGATACACTAGCCTTTAATGCCCAAATGTATAATTACCCATTAAGGATAAATTCCATGAGTTTTATTCCTAAATATTGATTAGGGAACTTTACTTTATATCCATAAGGTATATAACTTAAGTTATTACTCCCCCCTATGTCACATATGTTGATACACCACATAAAAATCCTATTCACCCTAGCCTCATATTATCCTTTTTCACATGTGACAACCTTTTCATGACACATTTATCATTTGATCCATGTTTTGAGGATTTACTTGGTCTTCATTTTTTACTGCATGCTCCTTATCAATGTGCCTTAGGGTTTAAATTTCTACATCATTGCACACATCCCTAGGATACTAGATGATGTGTTCCACTATGAGGACTTATTTAACCTTACACATTTTCACTCATGTGAAATGACTTGTTACTTGGAACATTGTAGAAATTTCAAGGGCACACTTTTTGGAGTGGTTTTGCTTAAGGTTTTGAGGGCACCCCTTGTTTTACCCATGGCATTGTTGAGGGCACACTTGGTTGTATCTGAAGATGTTTGGTTTTGTAAGGATCTTCATATATATAAAGAGCTCTCCTTTTCATTTGTACTTGAGGTTTTGATTAATTAAAGAACTTGAGAGTAGCTAAAGTCCAAGTGTATAAAATGAGGTAAATCATTTGTTTGAGTTATGTTATTTTATTTTGTACATTTGTGTATGTATGTGTGACATTGTATTTTAGGTGTGTTATTGGAGATTATTATTGTAAGTTGATATTGTGGAATTTGACTTAGGGGCACTTTGTTTCTAAGGAGAGGAGCTAAAGTTATAAATATTCCTTGTGAGTGAAAAGAATGTGCCTAATCTTGGAGGGAAGGAATCTAAATAATCCAAAGACTCAACATCCTAGTGAGTGAAGATTAATTCACCTTCATGAATAGATTTGGCAGTGTAGCTCCTATTTTGAGTTCCTATCCTTGTACAACTTGTAACACTTTTTCAATCTAGAACCACCCTTGGAGGTTGTAACTAGGACCCACATAGCCCAATAAATAAGGCACCAAATTTTCCCTTCGTCTATCACACACAAACATTTACATCTCTCATTTTCCATGCATCATTTTCTATTTGCTAAACTCTCTCACACTGTCTTTTCTGCCAAATTATTTAAACCCAATAAACCAATAGGGAAGCCCCCTTGACTTAGGTTTTACCTTTATTTAAAGTGCATAGGAGGGATGGCAAGGTGACAATGGTCATCCTCCTAGCTACAAATGCTTCCATCTAGGTATTAGGACTTTTCAATTTTGGGTATGGAATTGCGTGTAAATAGGTTGGAAGTGGAACATGCTTAAACCATGTCTATATTATTCTTAAATGAGATAAGAATAATGAAAAGCCTTGAGGGATCTTTAAATTCAATCACCTATGGTTTCAAAATGAGGAGTATCCTTTTTATAAAAACCTAAAGATGTTGAAAATAGTAATGATGAAATGGTGTAATATTACCTGTAAATGTTTTGAACAAGGCTTCCAAAAAGTGGAGAATCACATTACACAAATTTAAGAGGCTAAGGTTAGTGGAATTATCCTTGAAGATGATTACTAAATTTAGAAAGATTGGAAGATACTAAAAAGGAACTCTTGGCATGGGAAAAAGCCAAGTGGAGAAAAATAATTCCAAGCCACTTGGATGGGAAATTTAGAAGTCGATATAAATATTTTTGTAGTTTTGCAAAAATGAGGAAATGGTCCAACACCATTTGGGACATTTAGGTTTAAGATATATCCAAGTTTACTAATTTCAAGGAGGTGGATGAAGTAGGGGTTCCTCATGTTAGGGACCTATTAAAGAAGACATTAAGAGTATATACAAATGCGATCATTAAAATATCCACCTATTTCCAAATATTCAATGATGAACAAAATGTTAGTTTAATCGAGGCAATGACAAAGGAGTTGAAATATGCATTATCTAATTTCCAAAAAATAAGAGCCCATTGTCCAAATGGTTTCCTTATGGAGTTTTATTTGGATTTTTATGATCCAATTAAGGAGGGCCTTCTTGACGAGGTCAAATAATCAAGAGTCTTGGGAAAGGTATTGGAGGAACTAAACTCAAATTTTTAAACTATGATCCCTAAGAAATATGCCCTGAACACTTTGAGGTATTTCAAGCCTATATCCTTATGCAACGCCATATATAAATTCATCTCAAAGATAATAGCAAGAAGGTTAGATCCCATCCTTTATAACTCAATTTATCTAAAACAATTTAACTTTCTAAGTGGTAGATAAAGCCACAATGCAATTGGTGTGGACCAAGATGGATCACATGTTATTAAGACAAGGAAACTTCCATGTTTGTGATTAAAGTGGACCAATCCAAATCGTATGGAAGGATTTCAAAATTATGTATTATGTACTTGCACATCCATGTAGGTGTTTTTTTGCCTTTTGTCAATTATATTGGAGGTTGCCTCAACTAAGTATCCTTCCCATTGCTAATAAATGCATATACATCATATTTATGCACCCCTTCCAAAGGTTTAAGGTATAGTTCCCCACTTACACCCTCCCATTCTTACTAGTGGTCGAGGGATTAAACAAACATTTGCATTATTTATGGGAGTGTGGAAATCTAAAAGGACTTAGAATTAACATAATTATATTTCTAAAAAAAATAATATTTGTAGATCATATTTTATTTTCAGTAATGAATATGTGAATGATGTAAGCATGTACAAATAATTCTTAAATATATACACAAAGGCATCAATAATGGAGCTCAAGATATAAATATCCACAATCTTCTTTTATGGATCATAAAATAGATTGAAAAATACTTGGAAATGAAGACAAACAAATATGGCTAGCGAAATTGGAAATTATTGTACTCAAATATAGAAAATAGAATATCTATATGGTGAAATAAAACACTATCATTAAGAATTCAAGTCGCACTCGTAAAATTTATATTGGAAGCTGTATTAATGTATTGGTTTTCTATAACATATATCCCCTTTGGTATAGGAAAAAATATCTATAGTGAAATGAAGGAAAAAAAAATGGCATTGCTTGGGTGAATTCAAAAAGTCTCTCAAACCCCAAAAACATGGGTGGTTAGGGGTGGGTGCACATACTATTAATAGAGGGGACATAAACATACTTTGAAAAATGAGAGGGGTTAGGGGGCATACAGTAGACCTAACAATTTGGTAGATTGTTTGTTGCAGAAAATATAAGATACAATGCTAAGTGATTTAGAAGTGTTTAGAACACATAAATATTCTCTCCAAAACAAAGGAACAACAGACTGGGTGATGAAAGCATTTCAATGTGCCTAGATATATTAAAAATAAAAGATCAATTTTTATAGTGACATAAAATATGATGCCATGGGTTGGAAGTATGACATGTTTAGAAAGTTTCCCTATTCTTATATTGGAAGAACAACAAAAAGCCTAAAGGGTCCTTTAAATTAATTCATTTTCAATTACAAAATGCGGAGTATCCATTTAATGAAAATTCCAAAGAGGTAAGATCTAATATAGATCCTTTGAGTGTGCTTTGAGTATGCCCTTATAACCTAATAAATTTCATGGAGATAATAGCCATTAGCTCTATAGGGAATGTCCCTCTTCCTCCCCCCCCCCCACACCAGATATAGCTATGTTCCAAGTGCTAGTCTCTTGCACCTACCGCGCGCCCAAGAAAAATCCGAAAATATTTGTAAAAAATTTGGAGTAAATCTCCAAAATTTCGTTCCTTCTAGCCTATTCAAACTGATGGTACTTAGGTTGGAAGAAAGGGGTTTAGTGTGTCCGTTTACAGGAATCTAGCCCTCCCCCAAATCCTTAATTTCTTGGATAAACAAGAATTCAAAGCTTCTCATCCAGGGAAGAATATTTATCTCCTTTTGTGGAAGAAGGTTCTTCACCTTTCTCTTTTAGAATAAATATGCTAGATATCCAATCTTCAGGAGTGGTTCATATTTCATGGGACCCCAAGGCCTATATTTAGACAAGTGGAATATGAAATTCAACAAGAAATGATCTAATTAAATATATGGATCAAGCAAAACCAAAAGAAGGTTTCTTACTTGTGCCAAGATCTATGTTGAAGTTGATTTAGACAAAGGTCTCCCTTCAACTATCATTCTCACTTTGGATAACTAGCCATTATTATAATAGGTAGACTATGATCAACTGCCCTTTAAATGTAAATTATGGCATGCATATGGGAATTTTTCTAGGAATAATAAGAAGGTTGTGGAGAACCAAAACTAGAACGAAAAACCAACAATGATAACAACTAAAGAGTCTAAGAGCCACAAATTGTCAGCCAACTATCGTTAAAGGCATAGAGAAAACAAATGGAGAGAACACTCCCAAATTTCTGGTCCCAAATGAATAAACATAGGCATCATCATCCAACACAAATAAGAGCCCCTCTCAACTAGAGAATAGATACAAAGTCCTAATCCATGAAGAATAGGACGAAAAAATCAAAGGAAACAACAATAATAAAGATAGATCTGAAGTTTCACCTAAAAAATACAAGTTAGAGTGCCAACAAAAGGTAAATCTCCCCAATTGTGAACGATATGAAGATGAACCTAAATTCTAATTAGAATAAGACGAGAAATTTATATCCTCCAAAAATAAAAATAAAAACCAATCAAGGAGAAATTATACAAAATCAATAGATAAGAGACTAGAAAGAGACCATGGGAAGGAATTGGGAAAACCTAAAGTATTCAAAAGAGTAGGCAGAAAAGAACATAAGGACTTGATGAAAGAGAAAGTAGATAATTATAAATAGTTGGGGAATTAAACAAAGAATTCATGTAGCCTTCTCCAAAGGGGCAAGAACTACTAGAAAAGGAACACCCACCCCCCCCCCCCTCTCTTCCCAATGGGGAAGAAAATTGTCTAAGTAAATATTGAAATTAATCTCTTAGAAATATAGGGGTTTAGGCTAGAAAAAAAGAATGGCAGGAGTTAAAAGTTTGATTAAACAAGAAAAACCTTCAATCCTCTTTCTTCAGGAGATAAAGAGGTCCTTCAGAAATCTAGATTTTTATGGTAGCAAAGCACAACTCAAGTAGTAAGTTCGTCCTGAGCTTTTAGAGGTTTTTGTACCATTTAGTCTTAATCATATTTCCAACTCCTCTTGGTGGAGCGCTTGCCTCATTGGTTATCAACTAGACTTCTTCATACTCCTTCCAAAGAGGTATGCTCTATTGTTAATGTGTATGTGTCGGTTCTTTATCAAGAGAAGATTCAATATTGGAATACATTAAATAATATAAATGAGTCCAATTATAATAATGGAATTATCCTTAGATGGAATTTTTGTTGAAGAATGTTACTAGCTTCGGTCTTCATAGTTGCACTTGTCAAAAAGAAAAATTATTTTCAAAGAAAATGACTTATTAAATCATGGGTTTCATGCTCGGGTCAAGGTTTTCTAGGTCAAGACCTCCATTGAAGGCTTCTAGGTTTTGTCTTGAGTCATTAGAGTCATTTCCATTTTTATTAGGCCCTTCTTGGGCTTTTGTATCATGTAAAAGAATTAATTTTGAGTTAAAAAAAGGTAATCTGTCATCTCCACAGCAAGTTGGCCCTATTTCCAGGAATTCGGCCTACATAAGGTAAATTCAACCCAGCAGAAAGGCTGTATAAGGAGAAGTAATTCGACCTATTTCACTTACTCGTTAAACAAGTTCGATCTACAAGAAAGAGAAGTAGTAAAAGTGAGTGAAGAAGCTGGAGAAGGAAAAAGTTTTCTAGGAAGACCTAAATCAAGTTTTGGGCTCTCTTTCTCTCACACGTGTGAAGGTTTATGGGTAGTTGTTGGGGCCAAAAATATATGTCTACTGCAAGTCCAAAATTCATAAGATGGGGGTTGAAATTCTGCTGCTGAGGGGAAAAAATTCTGGACTGAAGCTGTTGTTGAGAAGCTGTCACTTAGAGTATTTTTTCAAGATCATTTGTTGTAGGGAAGGGCTGAATTGGTGGTTGGAGGAGGTATTTATATAGGTCTAAGAAGTCTGGAAAGTGTCTCATCTTGATTTGAATCTACTAAAGCAAGATTTTATGATTGGGTTTTCCCCTTACAGGGGTTTCGCCCTGACTGAGCCTCTGCCTCTTGTGACTCCGGTTGTTGTGATATTCATACACATATAATTTGGTAATTGATTGATGAAATCTAAACTAATTGTAAAAGAGGCCAACATAATTCACAAGTAATTATCAAGAAAGATGAATAAAACCCTAATCCTACTTGCATTGATTTCTCAATGTGGTATTAGAGCTAAGGTCGAATAAGGTTGGAGATCACTTTGTTGGCTTGGAAGAAAAGGTTACTCCCTCTATGGAAAATTACTTAAATATGGGATTCAATATCATAATAATTGGAGGAATTTGGATTGGAAGGATCATCTACAACATTTATAGGAAAGTAAAGAATGAACGATTCTTGGCTGCACTTACAGGTACTCTTGATGACGACAATGCATGGATCATTGATAGTGGAGCATCAAGACATATGATGAGAGAAAGTGGACAAATTCATACTTTATCGAAGGAACCATAATATCATGTAGTGGAGCTAGGAGATAACAATAATTATGCAGTCGAGGGCCTTGGATCTACATTATTGAATCTGGGAAATGGAGCAAAGCTACACCTCAAAAATATACTCTATGTTCCAGGTTTGAAAAATAATTTACTTTCAATTTCTTCTTTAAAAGATAAAGGAGATAGGGTTGCCTTTATAGATGGTAAAGTTTTGGTTTGGGGAAAGGATGCTTTGATAAGGAAAAAATTTATTGGAGTTCATGAAGGAAGTCTATATAGAGTTATAACACCATCCCCTCGAGCCCTAGCTCACATGGAGATCAATCCTATCAAATTATGGCATAGAAGATACATGCATATACATTACAAGATAATACCCTCTCTTATTAAAATGGTAAATGGCATCCCTGACATCAAAGAAGATCGTGAAGGAGTATGTAAGGGATTTTCCTTGGGAAAAAATACAAGAAAACCTTTTACAAGTAGTGACACAAGGTATACAGAAATATTCTGCCTTATTCATTCCGATGTGTGTGGGCCAATGCCTAACAAATCTCTTGGAGGCCATCTTTATTATGTGACCTTCATTTATGATAATTCTAGAAAGAAATGGCTCTACCTTTTCAAGACAAAGGAAAAAGCATTTGAAAAGTTTAAGGAGTTTAGATCCGAAGTGAAGACCTTAACCGAGAGAAAGATAAAGACTTTTAGATCTGGAAATGGTGGGGAATACACTTAAAAATAACTAATTCCACATTGTAAAGTGTTACACAATATTTTTTCACCGTCTCTGCAATCCCCATCCCACACATTGGAGGACCATTCCCGTGACTTCTATGTATTGTCATACCTTGCAAAAAGTGTCATTGCATCCCTTAGCATGAGAAGAACATTTTTTATGTTGACTATTCCTAGAGCAGACTCTAAAAAAAATATGATTTTGGGTTGGCGCTAGTAGGTAGTTATGGCCTCACTCCCATACATAAGTTAACATTGGGCCTCACGTCCATTGCCGCTCTGTCTCAGTGGGCTGCCTGCGCCGAGCTTTTTTTGGAAAGTTTTTTAAAGAGAAGCGAAGTTTCCATTCGCAACCACTTCGTGGGCGGAGTCAGCATGGGTTGTTCAACTGAATAACGTCAAGGACCTTCCTTTGGCCTCTTGTTTCCTACTTTTGTGCAACTCCCCAAAGGATAAGGTCTCTCTTCCACCATATGAGGGATCCCAAACCACATCTCCTCTCCTATAAATACATCTCTCTCACATAGATGCAACTAGCTGAAATGGTTGAATAGCTGACAGTCCTTACTATATCTAAATACGTTGGTGTGAGATAGAGAAGAGAGAGAAACCCATTGTCAAGAGAGAGCCAAGACTTATTGCCTTGCCAAGTCTAATTCCTCGATGAATGCTTGAGACGCGTTTAATTGGACCCGCTGAAGGAGGCTACGATGTCAAGGCTTATTTGGTTGTAATCTCTTTCTCTCTCCATATTAATACATGACTGATGTTTTGGTTCCCATATTGCGTTTGATATGATTAATCTTGTTCAATACATTTAGTTCTCCTTGAACAATTAAATAGTTATGAATGAAAGTATGTTTTTGTATGCTGCTATCGTTCTCTGATCCTTGTGCAGGCACCTGAGTATTACCGTTGAAGGACCGTAACGTGTCAGAAAGAAGATCAGGAGACTGCTGCCATAGCTACGAAAACTGCGTTGGAACAAAGGTAGGACATATATCCCGACTCAGTTTCATTCATAAACTAGGAATCAAAATATTAACATGTCCTCTTACTGCTAGACCCACCATAGGGCTAGAGGGATCGCCTCTGTACGCAAAGGGGATTTACCTAAACAACGAGTTGGTGAATCCACTGGGGATCAGTGTGTGTTGTCATCTATTGTTGTTCATCTAGCATTTTTCTTGTCGAGTCGACTTTGGTCATTTCATCATTTTTCTGCTTTGTTTAGCCTATCTGACTGTTTTCAGCCATCCTGTTCAGTCCCAGAGTGTCAAATTTGACCTCTGCTTAGTGGTTTTTATTTTTTCTCACAGTTTTCTCGCTCGGCGCTGTTTCTTCCTGAACAGATGCGCCAATTGGTGCATGTTTCTTTTATCACAGGTGCACCAACCCCTATTTAGTGCGGATTACAACTAAACAGTCGCGCCAAATCCTGTAGGATTGAATTTTGGCTTGTTGTCTGAGTTTTGTCAGTATTTAATGCCTCTGGTTTGGATTTTAATCTTGAAATTAATCCACTGAGATTGTTTTCAATCTCTTATCTTGTACTTCTTAGCTGTTTTTCCATAATATTATTAGTGGAGTTTGTCACCCTAGGGTTTCTAGGTGCCTTGTGCCGCTTGTTCAGTTGTCTCTTCACTGAGCTTTCTGAGTTGAGTTCGAGTCAGTTTGGTCTACATTGTTTTAGTTGGTTGACTGGTTCGTTTAGATTTTATTTCAGTTCTTTGTGTCTTTTCTTTGTTGGATGATCAGCTTGCATTTCATTTAGCTCTCCATTTTTCACCTTGAGCATAGATTACATTGCTCGTTGAATCGATTTGAAAGCCCTGTTTGTTTGAAAGAGTGTGTCTCTGTTTTTGAGTGTGTTTGATGTTTGTATTGGATTGATCTCTTGGTTTTAGATCATTTTCATTCAAATTTCTCAAAACTAGCGTTCATTTTTCTTTTCAGTGTAACAATGCAATTTTCTTCTCATTCATCTAAAAAGACAAAATATGCATTCTTTCTCTTAGCTTGAAAATGGAAAATGTTCTTTTGCATTAGTAGCGTTTCATGAACAAGGAAAGAGTTTTTCGTTTTCTGCTTTGGTTGTCTTAGATGCATTAGAGGAAATTCTCTTGTATTCAATTGATTGCTGCTTTGTGTTGAATTACTATCCCTCTCTTAGCTAGCATTCATTGAAATGGAATGATTTTTCTTTTGCATATAATTGTGCATTCAGATTCAAGATCACATTTGGTAAGGCCTTGAAATCACAACATTAATTCAAGATCAACTTTAAAATGAATTCAATCAACCTAAGGAAGCATTAAAACATAACGCATATATTGTAGAGATCTAGGCTAGTGACGTGTTCCAGTGTCGTTAAACCTAGCAACTGTCATTCGCCATCTGGCTTTAGACAACGCTAGCACAGAATTGTGCTCCCCGTATCGTCGCGTATATAAAGGGATACCCTCATAGGTTGCAATCCTTTATCCATAGGAAGCCGAGTCTACCGTCCTGTAACCGTGATACATCGAACACATCATTCGGGGAGACTACCTACATGTACGTTAAGTCCTTGGTCATTTCTCTGTCATTTGATCACCAAGGTGTATATTGTAGTTCATGGAAACTTGGTACACCCTCTTGCTTAGATAACTGAGTAGTCATTTTGGTCTTTTCGTGACTCTCTAAAAGTGAAAAGATCCTCAAGCACTTGTCCTTTAACGCTCGTTTCAACTTGAAAGTGACTAGAGTCATCTTTTGTCTGTTTCTTGACTCTTAAAACATGAAACAATAGAGTTTCGTTTCAATGTCATAAAATTAACTACCCACGATCACATGCCCGTTAAAGATATTTTCTTGGATTGTTTTTGAGTAAGTCCATAGTGTCTGATCTTGGAGCCGTGAGTTGGTTATCTCGATCTTCTTCTATTTTGAAACATTGTCATAGTGGTGGAACCACTAGTTTCGTCGTCCTCTTCATTACCCCCTAGTGGTGATCCTTCTCCTGAAGTTTCTTCGGAAGCATATCAACCCACTAGGTCTGTCGATTTTTGGTAGTCTATTCTTCTGAGTATATTACCTCTCGCTACCCGATCTCCTCTTGAAGAGCCATTTGATATCAATTGGCAACCTCGGGATGCTTGGTCTGGTTTTGGGAACGCAAAAGACTTCCCTCCTCTTACTTCGGAACCACCTTTACTAGCTACTGCCTTACTCAACACTGTTCATCGTGTTTTTGACGATCAACTAGCTTCATTTGACATGGATTCTTCGATTCCCGTTAGTAGTGAAGAGCTTTGTGTTTCTACAGGAGATTATCAGCTCCCTCCAGAGAGATTTCCTTACGTCTCATATCAACCTTCCTCTCGACCGATATCTCTCCCACGTGGTTATCGTACTTTGGGTCAGATCATTTATAGTGTTCAATCCTTGTATCAGAACCCGATATGGTCCGATACACCGGATCCCTCAGGAAGTTCGGCCGTCTCAGTATCAGAGGCATCACCCTCGACTCCTATGACGTTAATGATTGTCATCTCTGTTCCTGTCTGACCCACTGTCTATGTGGCTTCTTCTGCACCAGTTGTTAGCATGACTCAGTCGTCATGAGGGTCTGCTATTGTTCGTAGGTCCATTTTTATTAATCCCACGCTACCTGTTAGGTCTATCGTGAGTGAATCACAACCTCACGCTGTAGGATATCAACTTGTTATTAATGCGCCTATGGTTTCTACTTCCATTCCCAATGATTATACATTCAATGAGTATTTGTTGGCTATTCAGCAACAATATTCTGCCTCTCAGGGTCTTTAGCAACAAAATTCCACTCCTCAGGGTTCCCAGCAGTTGCAAACTTATGGTAATCCTCCACATCATTTTGACGTGTACGGTAATCCCGTCTATATGCCTCCGATTGATCCTAATGAAACCATTTACCAGCCGGGACAACCCTTTGGCCTACAAGGACAACCTTTTCAAAGACAACCTTCGATCCAACAGGGAACACCCTCTGGTCCACAGGGAAAACCTTATGGTCCGCAAGGAAAACCCTTACAGGGACAACCTTCAGCCCAATAAGGACAACCCTACAGTCCTTTTGGTCAACCTAAAATTCAACGGGGAGCATCTTATGTTCCTGGGGGGGCAAATTTATCCACCACTGGGACAACCTTTTGTGCAATAGCACCAACTTTCTGTTCAACAAGATCAAAATTTTGTACAACAGGGACAACCCTACGATCCTGCGCCAGGTCAACCTGGTTTTCAGGGGAAACCTGGCCCATCCCAACCATTGGGCCAGCCTTTTCCACAAGGGCAACCCGGTGGCTCTCAGTATCTAGGCCAACCTACCCCACAGGGACAGCTTGCCCAACCTGCTCCGCAGGGACAACCCGTTCAACCTCAAGGCGCTACTTACCTTCCTCAAGTTCAATCTCAGATAGTCCATAATGCGCCCCAAGGTTTCACTTATTTTCCTCAAGGTCAATCCCAGATGGTGTATAATCCACCTCAAGGCAATTCTTACATTCCACAGCAAAATCCATATATTTTTCAGTAAGGACCTTAGTGGTATGCTCAAAATCAATATCCTGTCCTCAACCCATGTATAGGTAGAACTATCCGGCTTATAACCCCTATGGACAGAATCCTCCAGGACAAAACATATGGGGGCATAATTTCTCTCAACTTGGGTGGAATGCTAATAGTGGTCTTTATCAACGACCTGCAATGCCTTTCAATCCTCAATTACCTTTCATGGCGATGTTGGAATTGCCTGATGTGTCAAAGTTGACGAACGATCCAATCCTTCATAACTCGTATTGGCTTCCAGTTCCAACCAAAATTCTTGGCGATTGTCCCAAATTTGAGGGCAAGTCCGGAGAAGACCCCCATGTGCATGTTATCACGTACCATCTTTGGTGTTCCTCTAACTCTTGGGTTGACGATTCCATTCGACTCTGTCCTTTCCAACAGAATCTCACTGGTGCCGCTGCCAAGTGATACATCGAATTATCTCATGGTTTCTTCCAAGATTTCACTCTTTAGCCATGGATTTTCTCACGCAGTTTCAGTTACCGGTTCAGTATGAAACCGAGACACACCTCCTCACATCCTTGAAACAAGATCGAGCTACTCATATCTTTGATCATATTCATGAATGGAGGCGTCGTTGTCGCTTGATCAAGTTTGAGATTCTTGATCAACTTCTAACTGATTGGTTCAGTACCTCCTTCGTTGATCCGATTGTTAAGGAAATTTCTATGGGGGCATGTGTTACTGAGGAACAAGCCATCGCTCGTGCCCAATACCTTGATCTTGTGTACTCTCAATCCGGCACATTGTATTAACTCTTGCCTGATGCCCCTCGATCTGAAACTTCCAAAGAATTGACGACGCCATTTGTCGACGGTATCATCGGTTTCATGTCTCAGACTTCTCAGAAGTCTTCATCTTCGAATCCTGTGAAGAAAAAATCGACTCCTTTGAATGATACTGCTTCTCAGCCGATTCCGAATTCTGGTAAAACCGCAGAGGTGAATTCCGTCTAGTCCAATCCGATGGATAAAATTTCGAAGGGTAAAGGTAAGGCCAAAGCCGATACCCTGAAACAGGATTCTCAGAAATCTGATTCTGATGATGGTTCACAATTCAAACCGAAGTACCCTTGTTTGATTTGTGACGAGGATCATTACACCAAGGACTGTCCCCGATGGACCAAGGTGAGTCGTTTTCTCAAAGGCACCCAAGGCATTCAAACTGTTCTCAAAGAATCATTTTCGTCACAGCAGACTTAGTTGGTAGAGCAACCTCATTCCTTTGACCCATTTGGCTCTCAGGTTTTCATAATGAATGGTTTTGCATCTGTTTCTATTGCTACCCGATCGAAAGACTATACCGAACCGCGTCAGGCAGCAGGGAAGGAAGTCATCAATGGTCCTCCTCCCCTGCCTGCTTCTGGCCCTCTTCAGATTGAACGACCCAGTAGTGAGATCATTGTACGACCACCTTCCAAAGGTGTACTCTGTAAGTCTTCCTACAATCCTAACACCCGTGCCGCTCAACATTACAGTATTGTTGAGGATCTGGCTCAAGCGCCATCTGCTATGCCTGCATTAGAAGTCCTTCAAAGTTATCCGTCTCAGTGGAAGGCTTTGTTATCTGCCATCGGTGGGGTTGATCCCGCTGATTCGAGTCTTATCACTTTCGACTTGGAGAATTTCATCCCGCGTCTCCCTCACCATCTTGCCCTCATCATCCAAGTTGGGATTAATGGAAAGAATATCCATCGAGCGGTCATGGATGAGGGTGCATCTACGTGCGTCATGTCATCTGCCTGCTGGAAAGCCATTGGTTCTCTAACTCTCAATTCATCTCTGAATGCTCTAGAAGCATTTGATGGAAGGGAATCTAAAACTCTAGGTGTTCTCGCTAGTTTATCGATTACGTTAGAAGGGAAGACAGTTAACGTCGAGGTTGAAGTAGTTGACGCCAAGCTCAATTACAATATTCTCCTCGGTCGCAGTTGGACTCATGCCATGCGGTGCGTTCCATCCACTCTCTTTTGTGTCCTCCAATTTTTGCACGAAGGAAATATTATCACTGTTGATCACTTGTCTTTTTTCACTTCTTCATCTTCCGAGAGAAATGTTCCATACGTAGATCAAATTCCTAAGCCTTATGAGAGCATAGGGCTGGGTATTTTCAAAGATCTTTCCCTCATGGGTATTTTTCCTCTTCCTCCACCCAACATTGTTCGGGTTAACATGATCTCTAGGTATTCTCATCCATGGATCATCCCTTCACCTGAGCAGATCGATTCATTTGGAGATTCAATGCCATTAAGTCCAATCGAGATTGATTATTGTGAACTTATTTTGGCTTCAGATCCTCCACCCTCTGATCATACTCCTTTGAGTGTGTCTCTTGACACTTATTCTCAATCCCCCTGGCTCCACGATTCGGATTCGCCCGATCCGTTAAATGAGATATTTACCTTCGATGAGGCCATTGTGGAAACTATGTCTCTTGAGGAGCCTCCTTGGGATGATAGTCATCATCGTTCCTCGTTCATACCTGGTCTTGGGGCCATGTCTACGTGTCTCAAGAAGTTCACCTCTGAAGTTCCTTCTCCTCTGCTTCAGACACCCATCCTGATACACGAATTCTTTGCGGAAGGTAACTTGGGAAACATTACACAGACGATGCCTATCGACATCTCTGTCAAACCGGGGGTTGTCGAGAACATCCATATTGGGGTGACCTGTTATCTCGATGAGATCGAGGTCTATACTAGTCTCTTCCATGAGTTTCGCGACGTTTTTGTGTGGTCTTACGAATAAATGCCCAGTATCAACCCAAGTATAGTGGTGCATGAAATTCCTACCTATCCTGGTTCGAAACCTGTTCGCTATTGCCTTCTTCCTGTGCAACCTAGAAAGGCGATTGCTATTAAGGGTGAGGTTGAAATACTTATTAAATTTGGTTTTATCTATCCGATTCCCTTGACAGAATGGGTTTCCAATATTGTTCCTATGGATAAGAAGCAGGGTACTATTCGTGTCTATGATGATTACCCTGATATCAACCGTGCTTGCCATAAGGATAATTATCCCACTCCTTTTATTGATGATTGTGCTGGGAGTGAGATCTTTTCCCTTATGGATGGGTTTTCTGGGTATAACCGGATTAATATTCTTTTGGCCGATCAACACAAGACCGCCTTTATCTGTCCTTGGGGTACTTTTTCCTATAAAAATATCCCTTTCGGTCTTAAAAATGTTGGGGATACATTTCAACGAGAAATGTCTTATGCTTTCCATGATATCAAGCACATTGTTTAGCATTATCTGGATGACCTTCCCGCTCATTCGGCTAAGCGTAAAGACCACCCTGATCATCTCCGTCAAATTTTTCTTCGATGTCGACGCTATAACATCCAGCTTAGTCCGCATAAGTGCTTCTTCTATGTTGACTCTGATAGAATCTTAGGGTTTATCGTCTCTAAAGACAAGATATGTCTCGATCCACTCAAAGTTGAAGCTATTGTTAATATCCCATCTCCTTCCTCCTTACATCAGCTGCAGAGTCTGCAGGGGAAAGCTAAATTCCTGCGTCATTTAATCCCGAACTATGCTGAAGTGGCCAAAGGATTTACGTGATTACTTAAGCAAGGTGTCCCATTCCTTTGGGATGAGATCGCCCAAAATTCCTTCAATGAACTGAAGACATTGTTGGTCAATGCTCCTCTGTTGCGTCCTCCCAATTATCATTGCGAGTACTCCCTCTATTTGGCTGCCGCGTTTAGCACTATTTCCATGGTTCTGGTGCAAGACGACGATGATGGTGACGAGCATGTCATCTACTATCTGTCTCGTAATCTTATCGATACTGAAACTCATTATGTACATGTCGAGAAGTTGGCGTTGGATGCTGTCCAAGTTGTTCAACATTTTTGTCACTACATTCTGTTGCGCACAATGACTGTGATTTCTGATTCCAACCCTATGACTTACATATTAACTCGTCAATTGCTAGGGGGGGGAAATACTCGAAGTGGATTTTTATCCTCCAAGTGTTCTATTTGGAGTTCAATACCGCCAAGTCGAAGAAGTCATTAGTCTTCGCCGTTTTAATCTACTCTCTCCTGTATGATTCTGCTCCATCTGGTTCCGAGGAACGCATTCCGGATGACACACTTTTTCTTATTAGCACTCTCGATCCTTGGTATGGTGATATCATCGTATATCTGTAGACTTCCACCTTCCGATCTAAGTTGACCAAGGATGCTTTTCGACGCATCCGCCATCATTCACAACCTTATCGCATAGTCAGAGATACTCTCTACCGCATCAGAGTTGATTCTGTTCTCCACCAGTGTTTGACTCTCGAGGAGGCTGTAAAGGTCCTGAATGACTGCCACAGTGGCACCTGTGGCGGTCACATGTCTGGATATGATACTGCACAAAATATTCTTCGAGCTGGGTATTTCTGGCCCACCATATTTAAAGACTGCATTTTTGCTGTCCGTAAGTGCCACGATTGCCAGATCTATCAGTGCAAAATGCGCGCGCCACGCTCACATATTCATCCCGTCATTACAGTTGGTCCCTTTGCGAAGTGGGGCATCGAATTTATGATGTGTAACCCTCACTCGGTCGAGGGGCATGCTTATATTATCATAGTTGTGGACTACTCCAAAAAATGGGCCGAAGCAATGCCTACACTTATAGCTGACGGTAAAACAACATCACAATTTCTATTAAATCATGTCATTACTAGGTTTGGTGTCCCTCAAGCCATTTTTACTGATCATGGATCTCATTTTCGTCATTACATGATGGTTGAGTTGAATTATAAGTTGGGTTTGCCTCATGATAGCTAAACTCTGTACTACCCTCAGGCCAATGGCCAAGTTGAAGCTGTGAACAAAGTTCTCGTCACTATGCTTCAACAAACAATTGGGATGAACAAGTCAAAATGGCATCTTATGTTGTTTTCAGCTCTCTGGGCTTACCAAACCTTAGTGAAGGATGCGAACAAATTCACTCCATTCCAGCTTGTCTATGGTCTGGAAGCTACCCTTCCGATTGAATGTGAAATACCTTCTCTCAAGATAGCTGTAGAATTGCTGCCTAATGCTTCACAGGAAGAAGAGCGTCTTTTATATTTAGAGAGGCTTGATGAAACTCGCCAATTTGCTACTCTTGTCATAGAAGCATAGAAAAAGTGGGTCAAATCTCATTTTGACTAGTCGGTTTCCCCTCGTTCCTTTATAGAAGGAGACCTCATCCTCTTGTACGACCAAGCTCACGATAAGCTAGGGGCAGGAAAATTCCAACCCATGTGGCATGGGCCCTACATTGTTAAGTGCGTTTTGCAGAACAGGGCTTATGAGCTATTGATTATGAAGCTTATCCTCTGGATCAACCCATAAATGGGTTGCATCTTAAAAAATATTAAGCATGAGTTTCTCATGCATGTTTCTTTTGTACATAGGTGTTTTTTCATTTTTGTACATTTTTGTCTTAGTGTGCTTTGCGAGCGTTTTCCTGCTTATTGGGTCCTTGCTTATTGTGCAAATGTCTATTACTCATATGTTGGTTTTGCGGATGTTGCCTTATGTAGTACCCGGAATCTGTCTTCCGCAGCCTGGGTGATTTATAATCCTGCTGGTGAGTAGATAGATCTACAAGGTATTTGTCTAGGACGTACTACAAATAATGTCGCTAAATATAGTGCTATCATTGAACTCTTAACTGAGGCCATTTATCTTGATATTCATGCATTGATTGTTAACCTAGATTCTCAGCTTGTTGTTCTTCAGCTTAATGGCCATTGTTCTGTTGGACATCCTCAAATGTTAAGGTGTATTTGCGTGTTCGTTTGCTGGAAAGACATTTTGATTACATCACATATCAACATATTCCTAGATGAATGAATGCATTAACTGATATAGTAGCTAATATTTTATTAGATATACATTTGCTTAATCTGTAAAACATAATCATCACATGACAAGATTCATAACATGAATATATATATATATATCGAGTGTTTGCATCCACGTGCATCATAAGTTCAAAAAATATGTATGTTTTGGTTACATCCTGAGACATCATGTCTCTCAAAAAACATGCAGAAATAAAATGCCTAGGTGTCTAGTCGACGTGATTCTCATGATAGCATGTCACTTCCTGTACGATCTGCCTCAATAAGCGGTGAACACGGTTTGACATCCCTGTAGTGTGTCTCTGGTACGCGCGAGGAACATCGTCAAATCTCGCGTAGTCTGGGATTCTGTTGGTAAGTCCCTCTAGGTTGCACATGATTTCCTCCTCCTCTCTTCCCTCACCAAGACGGGCCACATATAAATCACGAGGAATTCGCCATGCTATTGGAGACATTCCTGCAGGTCTTTCTAGGCCAACATCTGTAAATACATGCATCAACATCAAAATATGCACAAAAAAAATAATAATAATTGTTAAAATAAAAAACGAGTCTTACCCAATGCTTCATCCCAATCCTCTCCTACTGGGAGTGGGATATCCGCATCACTGGTAAATTCTGTGGCAGAATAGAGCCAGTCCTCCACGACAATCAGCTGTCGACGGAGCTGCTCGAAAAAATCCGGTCTCCAGGACATCTATTGACTACCTCCTGATCTTGGTACCAGGATGGACCCATAGCCTAACTATTTCAGCTTACCATTCTTGCATTTCGTAAACTGGCGTTTCATGTTGATCGTTACTGCCTCTGCCCAGTTGTAGAGAGTTGGTGCCATGAAATATACTGCAAGAAGTAACTGTGCTTTTTTGGCCTCATGCGAAGCCTACACTCTCGCATCATGTGTAATGGTGTGCAACACTACTTTTAGTGCCAAATTCGGGATTGTTTGGATATCCACCTTACCGATCTTGGATCCTTTCCTTGCCCCTCGGCACACTCTATCGATAACCATGCTCATGTTTTCCATTGTAGGTCGAGTACCTGTTAGGATTGGTACTTCACCCCTCCGTGACAATCCAGTTATGAAAGAAACATCTGAGACTTCAATCTCTAACTCCTGGTCATGAATTATGAGCCTTTCTTGGTCAATGTCCCAGACACTGATCAAGTACTATAGTAATTCCGGTTGAGCTCTGAGACATGGTGCCATAAATAATTTCTTGAGCCCGCAGTCCCTGAGGAAATCCATGCATCTCACATTGCCCATGGCTAGCTCATCTTCTTCAATATGTTCTCTTTCCTTCCATTCGTTTTCCATTTTTCTCTTTCACACTTGCAAAAACATCATTGGGGTCATCATTAGTCAAGTCATTTGCTATTCGAGTGTTTAGAACATGTGTATTGTCTGAATTTACAAGCTAAAATCGTTGCCGCGGTTGGCGCGCCCCTGTTTGGATTCAAGGCCAGTTGGCGTGAGTCCGTGCCCGATACCTGGGCCGACCGCTGTGCGTTAGTTTTTAAAAAAACCCCTCCACAGATCTACAAATTGGATTGTAGGCAATGAAATGTATATCAAAATGAAGGCAAGGATATGAGCTCTTACCTAGAACAAATGGATTCACAATTGACCTTCTGGATTGTCCGTTGTTAGCTCCGCAAAATCACAGCGAAAAAAGGGTAAAAATTGCTCAGAAGAGGTAAAAGTGGAAAGTAATTTATTTTTACTATTTTTGGCATTTTATAAGCTTTTTCAGAACCCTAATTAGGTTTTGAGCATATTTTTCAATTATTTTTCTATTTTATCTCGAAAAATGGGTTTTACGTGTGTTTCTTGTGCAGCAATAGGTCCTTAACGTGACGGCGATGAAGTAACGAGTTATATTTTATACTTTTTCGGACTCTGTAAAAACACGAAAAGTCACCCTTGGATTCATCTTTCAGCTCTTTTTCGTACTCCCGAAAATTGAAAAGATTTCCGAGGCTCTTGCCGTTTTGAACTCTTTAAAGGCTACGAAACGATATCTAGCTAGTATACGTTTACCCCTTTTTCGGGTTGGGATAGATTAATTACGAAAAAGGAATACCTTAGCCTATCGCGACTAAGAGGTTCTGTCAGACATAATTTTCTACCTTTTTGGATATGTGAGACTACCTACGAAAAGGGACTTTTGGAGTTTTTTTTCCGCTTGTTTTTAAACTCTCTAAACATGAAAAGATGTCGAGTTCTTCCTTTTTCAGACTTGTTAAAACCTAAATGACATTGGAAATCGTCACCATGACGTAACCTCCTTCCTCCTTCCTAGGGATTGTAAAATGTAATAGGATGGATTTGTTTGAAGGACAAACTTATATGACAAGCATATGCTATCCCTTAGAGCTTTTTTTCCAAAAGTAATTGGGGTGCTCGCCAACAATGGTGGGGGAAAATGGAACCAGTTCTCAGTCTTGTCGGCAGTATGTTGCTCTTGAACATGACACTCATCTACATTCGTGTCGGGTTGGGGACATACCATTTCATCATTTTTTTCCTCCATGGGTTTGGGTAATATTTTTTGACCTCTCATTTTCTCTTTTCCACACCATCATGACCTCAGATCCTATGATGTCAAATACTGCCATTTCCGGAGTCGTGTCGCTGATATGTTCAAGAGAAGTTGCATTTTGCAGTTTTCAACCTCTGATCCTTTGTTTGGTCCTGATTCACTATCATATTATTCCTCTGTCTTGTGTCGATGATGTGGGAAACATTATGGCCCTCCTTCGACCAGGTCACTTCCTGTCGACTTCAGCTCATTATCTGGGAAGCTGATATAGAGACTCCCTTCCAGTAACTTGGAGCTTGCATGCCTCAATGGCAAGTTCTTTGCATTCAACGACATGTCCTCATCATTGGCCTTTGATCAAGTGATTCTGCGGGTGTTCGACGCCAAATCACTGTTCACATTCCATGGATTGTACTTGTTGTACCTTGAGATCCATTGTCATTATTGGTGGTTTCTCTCGTGCCTGTTAAAAACTTTCATCATTGGCTGGTAATCAGGTGAATTTCTTGCATGTTCAACTTCAGCTCACATATTTTCATGCTTGAATTTGTACTTGTTCGGGTCGAGATGGAGTGCAAGACCCTGGGTTTTGTCTGATAAAATCCAGGCTGCGAGATCGTTTTGGTTTATCATGACTATATGCATGACTCTTTTGATTGGATGGTTGCGACCATACCTGAGTCTATTTATTGATCCTTTTTGCTGGATGGCTGCGTCCATACCTCAGATCATGTTTTTATATGTACTCTATTATGGATGGCTGCGCCCATGCCACATGTTCATGTATCAGAGATATCAGTTGTACTCATACTTGCAGGTCTTCCGACGACGGTGTTTGGTTTGAACACATTCTCGTAAAGCATTTCACTCCTCCCTCTCTCTTGGACCTCATACTTTAGGGGGAATCTGTTACAGAGTATTTTTTCATCGTCCCTGCAATCCCCATCCTGCACATTGGAGGACCATTCCCGTGACTTATGTGTATTGTCATACCTTGCAAAAATTGTCATTGCATCCCTTAGCATGAGAAGAACATTTTCTCTGTTGACTATTCCTGGAGCAGACTCTCAAAAACATATGATTTTGGGTCGGCGCTGGTAGTAGTTATGGCCTCGCGCCCATACAAAAGTTAACACTGGGCCTCACACCAATTACCGCTCTGTCTCAGTGGATTGCCCGCGCTGAGCTGTTTTTGGAAAGTTTTTTAAAACAGAAGCGAAGTTTCCATTCCCAACCACTTCGTGGGCGGAGTCAGCATGGGTTGTTCGACTGAATAACGTCGAGGACCGTCCTTTGGCCTCTTGTTTCCTACTTTTGTGCAACTCCCCAAAGGATAAGGTCTCCCTTCAACCATATGAGGGATCCCAAACCACATCCTCCTCTCCTATAAATACATCTTTCTCACATAGATGCAACTATCTAAAATGGTTGAATAGCTGAGAGTCCTTACTATATCTGAATAAGCTAGTGTGAGATAGAGCATAGAGAGAGACCCATTGTCGAGAGAGAGCCTAGGTTTATTGCCTCTCCAAGTCTAATTCCCTGACGAATGCTTGAGAGCGTTTAAATGGACCCGCTGAAGGAGGCTGCGACGTCAAGGCTTATTTGGTTGTAATCACTTTCTCTCTCCTTATTAATACATGACTGATGTTTTGGTTCCCGTTTTGCATTTGATATGATTAATATTGTGCAATACGTTTAGTTCTCCTTGAGAAATTATATAGTTATGAATGCAATTATGTTTTCGTATGCTACTATCATTCTTTGATCCTTATGCAGGCACTTGAGTATTACTACTGAAGGACCGTAACGTGTCAGAAAGAAGAACAGGAGATTTATGCCACAACTACGACAACTGCGTTGGAACAAAGGTAGGACATCTATCCCAACTCAGTTTGTTTCATAAACTAGGAATACAAAGATTAACATGTCCTCTTGCTGCTAGACCCACCCTAGGGCTAGAGGGATCACCTCTGTTCGTAGAGGGGATTTATTTGCACAACATAAATAAGTAGGTATTAAGAGGGATCTCATTGTTCCCTACAATCCTGAGAAGAATGGAGTTGCAGAAAGGAATAATATAACAATTGAAGCATGTATACAAACTATGATATTTGATAAAGATTTACCAAAGTTTCTATGGGGAGAACCAACAATGGCAAGAGTATATATACAATATAGAATTCCTCATAGAATCCTTGAAAACATGACATTTAAAGAAGCATTCACTGGGAAGAAGCCATGTGTGGATCATCTCTGAATCTTTGGGTGTCCTACATACAACCATGTTTCAAAGGACAAGGGAAAGAAATTAGATTCTACTAGCATTAAATGGATCTTCGTTGGCTACAATATTTTTCAAAAGAATATAGAATCTACATCAAGGAAGGAAGACAAATTGAAGTGAGAAGGGATGTTATATTCGATGAAAATCATGCCTATAAAATATCCAAGGATATTCCAATCGATTTTGATGATGAATATATACCACTATTTGGAGAAGAAGAGTATCATGGTATGCCAAATACAAACCAAGAAGAATGACCAAAGTATCCTATTCAACTTGTAATTATTCCCGAAACAAGGAATAGGCCAAATCGGTTAAAAGCTACAATTGAATATGTTGAAGGACATGGAGCTACTAAAGCAAATTTTAGAGAAAGAAAAAGACCAAAGAGATATTCAAGACATGCAACATATATGAAAAAATTAGTAGAAGTTTAACCAAATACATTTGAAGAAGTTTCTCATAAATAAGAATGAAAGAAGGAAATGCAAGAAGAATATCAATCCATCATGAAGAACGGAGTCTGGGAAATCGTTCCTAGGCCAAGTGACAAATCAATTGTCACCTCAAAATGGATTTACAAAATCAAATACGTTGTTGATGGAAGTATAGAAAAATACAAAGCTATATTTCTTGCAAGGGGTTCTCTCAAAATGAAGGTATAGAATATAAAGAAACCTTTGCACCTACTACAAGATATACTACTATAAAATCTTTGGTTTCACTAGCTGCGACAATGGGATGGAATATCCATCAAATGGACATAAAAACAACGTTTCTAAATGGAACTATTGATGAATAAGTATAAATAAAACAACTGGAAGGCTTTGGAATAAATAGCAAGGACACACATGTTTGTAGACTTAAGAAAGCCCTATATGGATTAAAGCAAGCTCCTAGGGCATGATATGCAGAGATGGATGCATGTCTCTTAAGAACCAGGCTTGTCAAAAGTACTGCAGATGCAAACCTCTACATCAAGGTGATGAATAATGAACTATGATTTTTTTACTATGGGTGTGGAACATAGAATAAAAGAATGCAGGAAAATGTTGGCAACCGAATTCGAAATGAAATATATGGGACTTATGCATTATTTATTGGGATTGGAAGTCTGGAAAAAGTAAGGAGAGATATATATGGGTCAAGTTAAGTGTTAGCCCAGGTATGTTAGTGATCAAATGACTCTTTAGTTGTTTCCATTAGGTCATAGGTCAAAATTTTTAATTTTTTTCGAACTAGTTCTCAGAAATAATTTTGGCCATTGAAGAAGGATAAACCAGGTATGTTGCTCCTTCATTTCATTTATCATCATCATTGTCATGGTCATTTCCATCATAAATTTCATGGTCACCATCTGCATCATCATCATTCAAGAGGTCTAGGGTTATGTCATTTCATTTCATTTAGGTCAAGTCTAGGTCCAACCCTGCCTTTGGAAAAATCTTCAAATTTTCATTGAACATAAGGCAATATTCCTCCATCTCATCCATGAAACCCTAATGAAGGAGAAATAAATTTTATGAAATTCAAATAAAGACATCTTTCTTGTTTCATATGGCTCAAATTTCAAGAAAAAGTTTCAAACATCTCATATCTGTCTCACTGTTTCATGAAAATTGAAGAACTCTATCTCACTGTCTCTTTTAAAGGATCAAAAAGTCCTCATCCACTGTTAGAGCTCCAAGGGAGGTCATTTTGACCTACTATCCTAGTAAAATGAAAAAGAGTGTCATTTCAAGCTTCAAAGACATCTTATATGTTTTAAAAATTCATGTCCAATGTGAAAGTTCAAAAGTCTTCAAAAGCAGTCTCACTGTCTCATGAAAAGGAGAAAATTTGTCTGAAGGTCTCATTTTAAAATGCTAAGAAGGTCATATCAAGTGTCAAGGAATTCAAAATAGGTTAACTCTGTCCTCTCATCTTACTTAAAGAGCTGAAAAATCACCTTTCATGTTAAGGGGTTCAAAAAGTATTATTTTGTCTTCTTACCTCATTTGAAGAAGCTGGCATGTCATCCTCCAAGTTGCACAAAACATTTAAAAGGGTCATTTAAAAAGTCAAGGAGAGTGAAGGAAATTAAATTTTAATCATTTTTCATCCCATGTGAAGGAGTAAATAGTCATTGTTCAAGTGCAAAATATTTAAAGGTTAATGTAAATGTCAAAGGGAAAAGGTAAAGGTTGTGAAATATTATAAAGGGAAAGGAAACTTCATTGTTATTTTATTGTTATCCTTTCATATGTGTGAGAGACACTTTTATTACCTCTCTATAGTCTCAAGATTCTCTCAAAAACTCTTAATAAAACCACGATTTTACATTGTTGTGGGTAAGAAAAATCCTTTTGTTACATTTTTGTATGAGAGGGAAGTAGCACTGTTACGCTTTTGTGGAGCTAAAAGTCATTTTTTTACTCTCCTGGATAGTGTAAAATTCCTTTTGCTACACTTCTCGGTGGTGTAGAATCCTTTTGTTACACTCCTGTCAGTTGTAAAAATAAAAGTGTTATGTTTATATGGAGTGGAAACCTCTTGTTACACTCCTATCTTGGGTGGTGTATCGGGCCAGTGTTACGCTTCTGTAGAGGTTGTAAAAACTCTTGTTACGCTCCTGTAGGTAGCCTCCGGTATTGATTGAAGCCCGAAACCCTACAAACTTCAAAGAAATCCGACCTCCAGTCATTGCTCTAGCTACTTCACAAGGTAAGTTTGCATCTTTTTTGGATCAGATTTACACTGTTTTTGTATGTCTTTGATGCCTTCTCCATCTCTCCATTGTCCACATAAAATAAAATAAAATAAAATAAATTTTGTCAAAACCATACACTATTCAACTCAAACCCTAACCTATCACACAAACTTCAAACCTACATCCTCTATGCCCATCTACATATACATATTCCCACACATTATTCTTGACATCAAATCAAACTATTAAAACACAGTCACACTCAAAATTATCAAAATTAAGGTGACTGTGTTTTAGGGTTTCGAGGAACTTAGACTTATCCATTTTCATCCATTCCACTTGTATTGAAAAAAAACAAATCTTTTGTAAAAACCCTACACTATTCAACTCAAACCCTAACCTATCACGCAAAATTCAAACCTACATCCTCCATGCCCATCGTTAACACTGGAAAATCATACAATAGAAGATGACATTAATTAATGTCAAGCCAAAGGATTTACAGGGCTGGAAGACGTTACAGAATCCGGAAAGTATTTAAAAATCTATAAGGTTTGAGGAAAATCAAATTTGAACTAGTATTAAATGCTTTTGCGCGCATCATCCTTCGAGAAGAGCGCATTTTGTGCGCCTTTTTGCCCGATATGCGTGCATTCCTGAGAGTGGCGAAATGTCACTATCCAAGACCACACAAAGCAAAGGACAAGTCACTCCTTACTTGAAGCTGCCTAAGGACAACCACCAACGCCTCCTTAGACACTATGTGAGCACACAATGGAATATTTGGAGCACACAAAGGAATAATACCCCTCTCTTGCGTCACCATCCTCCATGTACCAAGAGAGGGAGAGAGGATTTGAAATCTCCTATATAAAGCCACCATGAGATGAAGAATGGGTGATCACATTGTTATGCTGGCCAGAATTGCCCAAGAAATACCAGCAGTGTGTGACTTGGAGCTGAAGATAGAAGGGACTCAATTGTTGGCCACCCAACAAGTTCAGTCCACACAGTAGAGAGAGATGAATCTGCTCCGAGGCAAACTTGGGATAAAAACATCCTTGCATCGGGACCTAGAACCATTGTCTAGGGGCCCTTTGGAAAGAGGGTAAAGTATCACTCTTATTACTACTAGCGCTCAATAATAGGGGCCTAGAGCCACCATTTAAATCATTGTTGTCATTTGACTCATTCAGAGCTTCTGTTTATTTATGTTTAGTTTTAGTTTAGTTTTTAGTTTACATTTGCATGTTTTTTCCTTTATATAGTATGCTTATTGACTCCACTTATTTCTTCCTATTACTAATAGTTTAACGGGGTAAAACACACCCCTTAAACTGGTGTGACTTCGTACATACGTGAACCAAACACACCACAACACCCATCTACATATACATATTCCCACACATCATTCTTGACATCAAATCAAACTATTAAAACACAGTCATAGTCAAAATTGTCAAAATTAAGGTGACTGTGTTTTAGGGTTTTGAGGGACTTAGACTTATCCATTTTCATCCATTCCACTTGCATTGTGGAGCCAAGATGTCAGCATATACTCTCAAATTTATTCAATTTTTTTTTTCAGCTACATAACCATTAAAAAATAAAACACTTATTCACTAGTTTTATCCCCCACCCAAAATTGGTAAATGTCTGCGTTTTAAGGATTTGAATGACTTCCACTCATCCAATTTCCTTAATTCCACCTTCATTACGGAGACAAGAATCCATCCTAATCACTGAATTTTTTTCAGAATTTTTACTCAACCCCATCACCTCGTTTTCACCTCACAAAATTGTCCTACTGTTGCATAGGCCATTCTCAAAGTCAAAATTGGGAATTTCCTACGTTTTAGACATCTTGACACCTTCCACTCATCCATTTGCCTTCATTCCACCTTCAACTTGAAGCTGACACACAACACTACCAACTCAATTTTTTCTAGAATTTTTGTCAGCTTCAAGGCCCTCCATTTCATCCACAAAACTCACACCTTCATACACTCTATTTTCCAGATTTCCATTCTCATCCACTCATTTCATTGACATCCTAGGGTTTCATCATTCCAGTGACCAACACCATGGAAAGTGACAAGAAGATCTTCAAGTGATGGCGCCATCTTGGACTTGATACATTCACCATGCACGAGATTAATGCTTTTCCATTGGCCATAAGATGCTTTCAAAGAACTCAGTGCTTAACATTTTGTGAAAGGCTTATGGAAGGAGGGTATCATCTTCAATTGTCGAGCCTTTTTACAACCAAATACAATATGGGAAAGGTCACTCTTTTAGGTATGGAGATAAACTTATCATATGACCTAATTGCTTCAACTATATGTATCCCTTCTTAGGGAGAGCAGTGGTTTAAGGGTATGGATCTTGACATTGAAAACTACAAGCAGATTCTATTGCCTCATGCTAGAGATGATCTAGAATTCATTTTTCCTTTTAGAAACCTCAGAAAAAAGCATGCTCCTCTGATGATTTTCATAATGAAGTACTTTACATGGGAAGGAATATTCTCCAGGCTATGCAGATATCACATCAGACTTTCGATGCATTTTACCAGAGACAAAACACTTGATTTGCCTCATTATTTATACAAGAGCTTGATTAACATGGCTGAGAAGGTTTAGAGCAGAAGAGAATATCATCACACTAGTCTCTTTCATCATGGAATTATCAAGCTCACTATGCCACATCACTTATCCTCCAGAAACATGACATGGGAAGACTTCTTGGAGAGGTTGTTAGAAATGATTTCTGTCTTACCTATTACATCATCACCACAACCAATGGAGATTGACTCCTCTAGCATGCCTATTAATTTTTAAAATGTCCCTAGGGTTGTGGGATTTTCTCACACATATGAGAGAGGGAGGAGACAAGTTTTTTTGCCTAATTTTACCAGGATATTTATTACACTTGGCACCCATGATGAGCAATGTCAGACAGAGAAGCAACCTCTTCTGCATCAACATGATGAGTCAGTGCCAGTGGAGCCTAAGGTATCAGAACATGAGGAGGTCAGATCAGTTGAAGAAATCATCAAAGATAAGGATAAAGAGATTGTATAATTGAAAGTGGCCTTCTCCATTTCCCAATCCCAAATTACTTTCCTTGAGCGGGAAAATATTCAATTTCAAATGAATCAGCTCCTCCAAAGTAAATACAAATCATACATGGAGTAAAACATAGGTAAATACAAGAATATTGTTGTTGTTTACCAATGCAGGAGATGGAGGCTGAAGCACATGCAAAAATACCAAGAACAAGAGGCCTAAAAAGGGAATTGGAGCAAGAGATACAACAAATTCATCAATATGAAGAATTGACATTTGATCAGCTCATTGCCATGGAGATCAACGAGGATAGAGAGATTTGGCTATCAGGAATTAATGAGCAGCTGGAGAAGTTATTGAAGAAGGCTAGAAGGGATAACAAGCTGCAAAGGCACATGACAAGTCATTATCGTACCAGGGACACCATTTCTCAAGTAAGGTTGAAACAAGTCAAAAATAGGCTTAAAGAGGTGCCAATGAAGCTCAAGGAGAAGGGTAGGTTGGATTTATTGGATGAAGCTTCATTAGATGTGTAGTCGATCTCTTTCAGGTGTCAAAGAACCAATTTTGAAGGCTTTGGAGAAATTTTGGTATTATACATGATTTTTTGCAGAATTCTGGAAATTTCTCATTGCAGAAGGGAAATGAACACTTATGACTTTTTGTTTTGGAGGCAGCCAAACGGTGATTTATTTACATGGATGGAAGTTTTTTTATTGGTAAATCATATATCAGTAACCCTCCTGGCATGACAAGTTGCAATTTGGGAGAGAAAGCTAAAAAACCACCTATTGTTCATGTTTCTACCTCCTTTTTGGACCCTTTGTTATGCTTTTTCGCGACCCTGGGAGAATGCATTTTTGAAGGCCTTCCTGTGGTCCATTTTGAAAAATTCAAGATGTTCTGGAAACTAGACACATAGGGATATTTTAACATTCTTTCAAAAGTGGATTTGGACTTCTCATAGTTCCTCAAAAGTGCCTCCAAATTTTTGTTATGCTTCTGCAATTTGTTTTTAAATTCTTCAGTCAGAATTGTCACAGATCAGCATTGGATTCCCTTAGTACACTTGTCAAGCTCAGAAATGGTCAAAAATTCGAGGCTATGAGTTGTCATTAGAGTTATTAGGTTTTTTTTTGCTTCCTATTATGATGGAATTTGTAATTAATGTAAGGGACAAACACTCCTAGTTTGTAGCTAAAATTTAGGGAATGGTTTCTAACCTCCCTAGAAATTAGGAAATGACTCATCTTTTGCATTTATTATCCATTTTCGATGGGATTTCGACCTATTGAAGTGTCATGGTCTATATTTTCTATAAGTAGACTCTCTTTTGTCTTTGTTTGGGTTTGGTAGTCTCATATTTTGTAGTGGAACTCTTGTAACCAGTTTGTGGAATGAAATCATAGACATATTTGCAGGAAATATTGTGAGATACTTGTGGTATGCTTTGGAACATCCGTGTTTCTCATGTTTGATTATTATATTATGCTTAATAACATGTATATTTCTTCATATATGTTTATCTGGTGAGTTTGAGAGCATAATTCATGTTATGCATACTCTATTTTATACAAGATTCACCATATTATGTTTATTTGCTTCTTAAATTGAATGAATTCACCTCAGTGCTCATTCAATCTCTGCTCCATATTCATCCTATACTTAATAATTGATTGATATGTTTCCAAACTACCTACCTTACCTCACACACTCTCTTTAGGTTAACCTCGAAGTTTCAGGCCTAAAAATCTCATTTACAGTCCATTCATTGACTTTCCTATCCAACATTCAAAATATCAAACATATTTTACTCATTTAAACTTACGTATCTAGCCTAAAATTTTATGATACTCAGCCATTAATTTGACTATTTAAAGTGAAAAAGAGAGAGCCCTATATGGTCTGGGTAGGGATAACTACCTGACCTAAAGTTTGGTATGTGATTACCTTTCTCCAATCCTACTATCAGCCTTGGGAAGTTGGGGAGAGTGATAACATTCTTGGCGCTGTTGCCAGGGAGAAATTTCTAAACATTCCCTAGGAGTATTTATTTAATCCTTTGAAAGTTATACTTGTAGGTGAAAAGCTCTAGTTTTCAAAATAGGCCGAATTCTAAATTCCGAGCCAAAGTCTAAAATTCCTATCTTAAGCTGGCTCCTAAAAGACATACTAGGTCAAATCCAGACCCAAATCTGTCACCATTTGTGTATGATCCTGAGAGTATTTTTAGAAAACATAAAACCAAGTCTCGGAAGGTTGTAAGAGTTGTTCCTCCACTGGTCAAATCAAATTCTCTGCCTACGAGATTTGTTCTAGAAGATTTGGTCTATAGTCCAGAATCTGAAAAATCTTTGTTTAGAACCAAATCTGAAACTTTTCTTTCAGAAGCCAACTTTGATGCTGTCAATTTCAAGTCCTTTGCACCATTTTCTAAATATTTTGAGTCCGAAATTGATAGTGAGGTCTGGTCTAATTTTCATAAACTCAAGGGTTTGGTAGACAAATTTCAAGAAACTTCAAAGAGGGCCTATTTTCAGTATCAATAGCAAAATCTTTCTCCACCTGTCGTCTCACCTTCTTATAAAGCTACATCATCAATCGCTCCTTTCATTCCGTCATTACCTCTGCAATTTTTCACTCCATCAGCACCTCCACCACCTCCTTCATTAGTGATGACCAAATTTTCTCCGCTGATCCTACCGCTTCATCTCACTCCACTACCTCAAAATTATGGTCAGAGGCTTCCTCGTCTCGATGGAACATCAGAGGTTATAACCTATCAACATGTTTCCAAAGTGATTTACTTCATAGATCTTGAAGAGATCGACAATGACGATGCCAAGATGTGCATCCTTGCATAGAGCTTCTCCGAAGAGGTAAAGAAATGGTTTCGCTCACCCACTGCTGGTTCAATAGGTAACCTCACAACATCTGATTGATTTGTTTATGGTGAAATGGGAAGAGAAGAAAAATCCATTGTAGATCGTAGATGAGTAATGCCTTAAAAAGGAATCCTAATGAGTATGTCCAAGACTCAACAACTAGATTCAACAAAATATATGATTCAATTCCAGATAATATTAAGCCTCTTCCAGGCCTTGCTTTACTTCATTATCTTGATGGTTTTGATCCCGACATGGCCTATCAGTTGAGGGAAAGAAACCCATCAACTTTTGAATAAACGTAGAGAAACACAGTGAGCGTGGAAGCCATTTTGATCATCAAGAAGTCTAAAATCAAGACCAAAAAAAGTCACTATCAAAGACGAAACCTCCAGTTCATCAGAAGGAAAATTAGATACCTTGATCGAGACCATGGATAATATGATAGATAAAATGTCCATCGCTGATCAACAAGCTAAACCCTCCATTAGAAATCCCAATTTCAGGGGTCAAAATCAACAACCCCAATATAGGATCAGGCAAAGGGAACAAAGGGGTCAGGATCCACAAAGTCAACAACAAATTCACACTCCATTTCAACAGAATTGTACTGAAGGCTCTGATCAAGATGATGAAGAAGAAATTTCTGGCGAGAACGATTTATTTGAGGAAAATCAACAACCTATTTTTCTCACTGAAGAAGATCAATTTTATGTAGAAATTTGTGCACCTGATGATCAAAAAGTTGTATTGTCAAATGATGGCATATTATCAGTACACACGAAATATTATCAGAGGGGATATCAAAATGCTCTTTCTTAAGTGCAGAGACAGTATGAATTGAGGAATAGGAATGTTCCTATAACCTCTAATCAGAAAAAACATAACACTCAAGTAGATGCTCATCCCAAAGAAGTTGCTGCCCCGAATAAACGTAAAGACAAGGGACCTGTTGTTCCTAATCATGTTAAAGGAAACGAAGCTTCTTCCAATTTTCAAAGGAAAGATAAATAAGTCCAAGAAGGAGGAAAAAATAAAGAGTCTTCACACAAAGATCAACCTGAGAAAAAAGATGCATTGTTTAAAGAGGTAAAAAAACATTATGCTCTTTTTTTCTCTTGAAAATGAAATTGCCAAGTTGAAAGTCTCCATTCCTCTAACTGAAATAGTTAAGAATGATCAATACAATGTTCAAGTTGCTAAGTTGCTTCAAGTTGATCAAATGTATGACATGGTTAATGTGAGTGATGATCATCTCGAGCTTCGTTTTGGTCCTGTTGTAAATGGAAATTTAGAAGATAGTGAAGTCCCTCCATTATACCTAAGCCTGAAAATCCATGACTTCATTCTTAATAATGCTATGCTTGATTCTGGAGCCTCTTAAAACCTCATGCCCAAGGCCATTATGGAAAGATCAGGACTGGACATCACAATACCTTATCATGACCTTATCATTTGATTTAGGGAGGTGAAATGTCTTGGCCTTATCAAGGACCTAGTGGTGTCATTAGAGAAAATCCTAGCCAAGAATGTCCTCAAGGACATTGTTGTGGCTGATATCTCGCGAAGATATGGAATGCTACTTTATCGGTCATGGGGAGAGAAACTTAGAGGTACCTTACAACTTGATTTTTCTTACGCTACCATTCCTATCCTTGGACAAATTAGGAAACTAAGATGAAGTACATGATCAGCAGCTGAGAAAAGCCAAATAACCATCCTATAGTACATTTTGTTTATATATATTTAGAGTCCTTTATCTTGTTCAATGATGAATTTTCAATGCCTTCCGAATATTTGATTGAAGGAATTGTAGAAAATCCTGAATTTTCAAATTCTGCTTTAGAATTGGAAAATGCAGAAATTTGTAAAAAAGTGCCAAATGATGTGTAACCGAGTGTATCACCTCAAAAAATTGATGGAAAAATGAAATAATCAGAATTTTTTGGTACAACAGAGGTCTCTCAAACAACAAGCAAAGTTCAGCCATCCGATTTGTAGTTTTTGGATGAGGAAAGTAGTTTGTGGACTATGCACTTCGATGGAGCTTTGGGCAAAGAAGGGGCTGGAATTGGAGTGTGGATTTACAACTCTATAAATTAGTCATTAAACATCCCTCCCAATGTTCGAATGTCCTCATACAAGCTAGCATTTGAATTTTCAAACAATGAAGCTAAATATGAGGCTTTGATAGTCGGTTTGAAAATTATTAAGACATTGGGTGCAAAGAAGATTTTTGTATATGGCGACTCCGAGTTAGTGATAAAGCAAGTCAAAGGGGAGTACCAGGACAAGCATCCAAGGATGCGAGCTTACCAAAACACAATTCTAGACATCCTCAAGATATTTTTTGAGTACACTTTATCTTTGATTCCAAGAGACAACAATGTTATTGCTGATTCTCTAGCCACTTTGGTCAGCATGTTCAAAATTCTATTGTATCCTAATAAGAAGTATGATATAATGTAAAACACCACCCTGCTATCCCAGATAATGTTCATTATTGGCAAGTATTTCAAGATGATAAACATATCAACAACTTCTTGCAGATAGAAGAAGATTTTGTAAATTCTCAAATGCACAACCAATGCTATGAAGATGACCAAGAAATCCATGCAGCAGAGATGCAAGTGCTTTAGCTAAAAGATAAATCCATTCCAAGAGGTTTGGTACCTTTGGAAGATATTTTTTATCAAGATGAAGTTGCACACAAACCGACCATGTTACCGACACAAGTGGGAGTGGAAGATCTCAATCTTGGCACTCTGGAAAAGCCAAAAATGGTGAAAATTTCTAAATGTTTGAGTGCAGAAATGAAAGGTAAATATGTAGTGCTTATGTCTCAATTTTCTGATGTATTTTCTTGGGAATATTTTGATTTGAAAGTTTATGATAAGAGCATAATTCAGCATACCATTCCCTTGAATCTGGATCAGAAACCTTTCCGTCAGAAGCTAAGAAGAATGAATCCCAAGTTGCTGCCCTCTATCCAGAAGGAGGTAAATAGATTATTCACTGCTAGTATCATTGTGCCTCTTTTCTTTTCAAATAGGATGTATAATCTAGTTCCAGTAAGGAAGAATACAAGAGAGATTCGCTTGTCTATTGATTTCAGAAATATGAACAAAGTGTCATTGAAGGACAATTACCCACTACCGAAAATGTACCATATTCTGCAAAGGGTAGTTGGATATTTTAGACTTTCATTGCTAGACAGATACTCCGGTTATAATCAAATTCTTGTTCATCTAGATGACTAAGAGAAGACAACCTTCACAACACCTTGGGGTAATTTCACGTAGGCCAAAATTCCTTTCAGATTGAAGAATGCAGGGGCTAATTTTCAGTGAGCAATGGTCATTGCTTTCACCAATGAAAAGGACCCTTCACAACACCTTGGGGTACTTTCATGTATGCCAAAATGCCTTTCGGATTGAAGAATGCAGGGGATACTTTTTAGTGAGCAATGGAAATTGATTTCGCCAATGAGAAGGACATATTTTTGGTCATTTATTGTAACGATATCATTGTTTTTTCCAAAACAGATGAGCACCACTTGCAACACTTGAAAACAATTTTCCATAGATGCAAAAATTTTGGCATATCGTTGAACCCAAAGAAGAGTATTTTTGCTATAGAGGAAGGTAAATTGATGGTCCATATCATATCAAAATATGGAAATAGGATATATCCTTCAAGTATTGAAGCAATTCAGACCTTGGATTGAAGCAAAAAAGAAATTCAGTCATTCAATGACAAAATCAATTTTTTGAGAAGGTTTGTTCCAAATATTGTTGAACACTTAAGGCAGATTACAGACATGTTGAAGAAATATAGTGAAGTAAAGTGGTATGAAGAGGCGAAAAAATCATTCAATCAAGTCAAGTTGGCTTTGTCTCATGCTCCCATCCTTATTATTCCAGATTATACACTTGATTTTATCACTTTTTCATTTGCCTCAGAGCATACTCTTGCTGTTGTCCTCACGCAAAAGAAAAATCAAAACACAGAGCATCTCATTGCCTTATTTAGTAGAACCATAAGATACATAGCCTTGAAGTATAACATCTTTGAGAAATAGGCCTTGACATTAGTCAAAGCATTAAAGGAATTTCGGGTCTACATTTTACATGCTCATGTCATTACATATGTTCCAAATGTTGTTGTCAAAGATGTGCTTACACAGAATGATCCTGAAGGGCGGAAAGGTAAATGGATTGCTGCCATGTTAGAATATGACTTGGAGATCAAGCCCACAAAGCTGATAAAATGACATGGCCTGGCGAAGCTCATGGAATATTCTAATCTTCATGCCTTGGACATCAATTTCATTGCTGCATTATCTGAAGAACAAGATGCTGAAACATTACCTGAGGTAGTTGAAATTTTATCTCTATCGCCTTGGTATGCTGATATAGTACATGTTTTGCAACACTTGAATCCTCCTCCCAGCTTTCCTAGTAGTCAGGCTAGATATTTAAAGTTAAAAGCTCTTAAGTACTGCATTCTTAATGGTGTCTTATATTGGAAATATCCGGGTGGAGTAATGCTGAATTGTTTAGTTGAAGGATAAGTTGAAAAAGTCATGACAGATTTTCATAAAGGTGATTGTGCCGACCATCTTTATTGGGAGAAAAAAAATAATAAGATCTTGAGGGAGGGATTCTATTGGCCAAGCTTATTTTTTGATTTTTATAAAACAATCATGAGCTGCCATGAATGCCAAATATTTCAGGGAAAGAGAAAGATCTTGCCTTTACCTCTTAAACCAATTGAAGTGCAAGAGCCATTCCAACGGTGGGGACTTGACTTCATTGTTGAGATTCATCCTCCATCGTCAGCTCAACACAAATGGATACTCACTGCCACATGTTATTTCACCAAATGGATTGAAGCCATCCCCACGAGGCACGCTACTGACACTATTATCATTCAGTTTTTTGAGAACAATATTCTATGTTGTTTTGTCTGTTCACACAAGATCATCACTAAAAATGAAACTTCCTTCAAGTGTAAGAATATTATTGAATTTTGTGAAAAGTATCACATTAGGCTTGGTCATTCAACAACATACTATCCTCAGGGAAACATGCTTTCTGAATCGTCAAATAAATCTTTGGTGAACATAATAAAAAATATGTTGCAAGAACACAAGAGTAATTGGCACAAGAAACTCACTAATGCTATATGGGAGGTTAGAGTTAGCACCAAGATATCAATTAGCATGTCACCTTTCCAGCTTGTTTATGTTGTTGACACGGTGTTCCCTTCTTCTCTAGCTATACCGACGATGAACATTCTAGAAGAGATCGACAATGAGCCTAATGAAATTCAACGAAGAATCAACCAAATGATCCATCTACAATAGTCAAGAGATGAAGTTTTCAACAATACTTTAAAGCTTCATGAAAAAATTAAAAAAGAGTTTTGATAGGAAGACCAAAGCAGATCATTTCAAGCTTGGGGATGTTGTTCTTCGCTGGGATGCCCAAAATGAAGATAAGAGTAAGCATGTAAAATTCAAAAATATATGGAAAGGACCTTACAATATCACTACACTAAGAGGAAACAAATAATTTTTACTAGAGGATTTGGAAGGGAAATAAGTGCTGGGAGGAAAAATCAATGGTAGGTTCCTCAAACACTATTTAACTTGATCATTGAAGAAGAAGTTCACTGTCATTGTACATATCATTTTAGATTTGATGTCCCAACAAATAAGGAAGTTGTTGCAGAATTTTGAAGCCCGAGGAGAAGGCCATGAGACTTCTACAAACAACTTGTGTTTTCTTTCAAAAAGTTAAATGGTTTCAGTCAGTTGTCAAGTCAGTTGTGCTTAGTCAAAGTTTCCAATTTGTTCAAGTTTTTCAAAGTCCATTTTGACTCCATCACCCAATGGTAAGGCTACTTGATCTACGGTGTTCTTGACACCTCCTGAAGGAGATGCCATCCCCAATTGGAGCCAATGTTATCCCAGGTATATAAATGATCAAATGACTCTTTCAGTTGTTTTCCATTAGGTCATAGGTCAAATTTTTTATTTTTTCGAGCTAGTTCTCAAAAATAATTTTGGTCACTGAAGAAGGCTAAACCATGTATGGTTCTCCTTCATTTCATTTATCATCATCATTGTCAAGGTCATCGCCATCAGTAGTTTCAAGGTCACCATCTCCATCATCATCATTCAAGAGGTCTAGGGTTATGTCATTTCATTTCATTTAGGTCAAGTCTAGGTTCAGCCCTGCCTTTGGAAAAATCTTCAAATTTTCACTGAACATAATGAAATAATCCTCCATCTCATGCATGAAAACCTAATGAAGGAGCAAGCAAGTTTATGAAATTCAAATAAATCCATCTTTCTTGTTTCATATGGCTCAAATTTGAAGAAAAAGTTTCAAACATATCATATCTGTCTCACTGTTTCATGAAAATTGAAGAACTTTGTCTCACTATCTCTTTTAAAGGACCAAAAAGTCATCATCCACTATTAGAGCTCCAAGGGAGGTAATTTTGACCTACTATCCTAGTCAAATGCAAAAGAGTGTCATTTAAAGCTTCAAAGACATCTTATCTGTTTTAAAAAGTCAAGTCCAATGTGAAAGTTCAAAAGTTTTCAAAAGTAGTCTCACTCTCTCATGAAAAGGAGAAAATTTGTCTCAAGGTCTCATTTTAAAATCCTAAGAATGTCATCTCAAGTGTCAAGGAATGCAAAAGAGTTTAACTCTGTCATCTTACTTAAAGAGCCAAAAAAACACCTTTCATGTTAAAGGGTTCAAAAAGTGTTATTCCCTCTTTTTGCCTCTTTTGAAAAAGTCAGCATGTCATCCTCCAAGTTGCACAAAAGGTTTAAAAGGGTCATTTAAAAAGTCAAGGAGAGTGAAGGAAATTAAATTTTAATTATTTTTCATTCCATGTGAAAGATTAAATAGTCATTGTTCAAGTTCAAAAGATCTAAAGGTTAATGTAAATGTCAAAGGGAAAAGGTAAATGTTGTGAAATATTATAAATGGAAAGGAAACTTCATTTTTATTTTATTGTTATCCTTTCATATGTGTGAGATCCACTTTGATTGTCTCTCTATACTCTCAAGATTCTCTCACAAAATCTCAAGAAAACCACGATTTTACATTGTTGTGGGTAAGAAAAATCCTTTTGTTATGTTCCTGTATGAGAGGGAAGTAGCACTTTATGCTTATGTGGAGATAAAAGTCCTTTTGTTACTCTCCTCGATAGTGTAAAAGTCCTTTTGTTACGCATCTGGGTATTGTAAAATCCTTTTTTTATGATCCTGTTAGTTGTAAAAATCAAAGTGTTACGTTTTTGTAGAGTGAAAACCTCTTGTTACACTCTTGTCTTGGGTGGTGTATAAGGCAATGTTACGCTTATGTAGAGGTTGTAAAAACTCTTCTTACGCTCTTGCAGGTAGCCTCCAATGTTGATTGAAGCCTGAAACCCTACAAACTTCAAAGTAATCCGACCTCCTTTCATTGCTCTAGCTACTTCAAAAGGTAAGTATGCATATTTTTTGGATCAAATTTACATTGTTTTTATATGTACATATACCTATTCCCACACATCATTCTTGACATCACATCATGCTATTAAAACACAGTCACAGTCGAAATTGTCAAAATTAAGGTGACTGTGTTTTAGGGTTTTGAGGGACTCATACTTATCCATTTTCATCCATTCCACTTGCATTATGGAGCCAAGGTGTTAGCATATCCTCTCAAATTTTATCATTTTTTTTTTTCCATCTCCATAACCCTTAACAAATCAAAACACTTCTTCACTAGTTTTTTCCCACAACCAAAATTGGGAAATGACTGTGTTTTGAGGATTTTAATGAGTTCCACTCATCCATTTTCATTCATTCCACATTCATTATGGAGACAAGACACCATACTACTCAATGAATTTTTGTCAATTTTTTTACTGAAGCCCATCACCCCTTTTTCACCTCACAAACTTGTCCTATTATTGCACAGGCCATTCTCACAGTCAAAATTGGGAATTTCTTGTGTTTTAGACATTTTGATACCTTCCACTCATCCATTTGCCTTCATTCCACCTTCAACTTGAATCTGGCACAAAAAACTACCCACTCAATTTTTTCTAGATTTTTTCTCAGCTTCAAGGCCCTCCATTTCGTCCACCAAAATCACACCTTCATACACTCTATTTTACAGATTTCCATTCTCATCCACTCATTTCATTGACATCCTAGGGTTTCATCATTCCAGTGACCAAAACCATGGAAAGTGACAAGAATAGCTTCAAAGGAGGGAACCATCTTAGACTTGATCCATTCACCACACATGAGATTAATGCTTCACCATTGGCCAGAAGATGATTTCAAAGAACTCAGTGCTTAACATTTTGTGAAAGGCTTATGGAAGGAGGGTATCATCTTTAGTTGTCCAACATTTTTTCAACCAGCTACAATATGGGAAAGTATTCTTTTGTAGGTATGGAGATAAACTTGTCACCTGACCTAATTGCTTCATCTACAAGTATCCCTTCTTAGGGAGAGCAGTGGTTTAAGGGTATGGATCTTGACATTGAAAACTACAAGAAGTTTCCAAAGCCTCAGGCTAGAGATGATCCATAATTTATTTTTTCCTTTAGAAACCTCATAAACAAGTATGCTCCTCTCATGATGTTCATAATAAAGTAATTTACATGCGAAGGAATATTCTCCAGGCTATACAGGTATCACATCAGGATTTTGATACATTCTACCAGAGTCAAAACACTTGATTTGTCTCATTATTTATATAGGAGCTTAATTAATATGGATGAGAAGGTTTAGATCAGAAGAGAAAATAATCATACTAGTCTCTTTCATCATGGCCTTATCAAGCGCATTGTGCTGCATCACTTTTCCTCCATAAACATGACATGGGAAGAATTTTTGGAGAGGTTGTCAGCATCACTTTATGTCTTACCTATTACGTCATCACCACAGATAATGGAGAGTGGCTCTTCTAGCTTGCCTATTCCTTTCATATGTCCCTACGGTTGTGGGATTTTCTCATACATATTAGAGAGGGAGGAGTCAAGTTTTTGTGCCTAAGTCTACTAGAATATTTCTTACACTTGGCACCTAGGATGAGCAATTTCAGATAGAGGAGCAACCTATTTTGCATTAACATGATGAGTCAGTGCCAGTGGAGCTTGAGGCATCAGAAAATGAGGAGGTCAGATCATTTGAAGACATTATCAAAGAGAAGGATAAAGAGATTGTAGAGTTGAAAGAGGCCTTCTCCATTGCCCAATCCCGAATTACTTTCCTTGAGCGGGAAAATATTCAATTCCAAATGAATCAACTCCTCCAAAGTAAATACAAATCAGACATGGAGGAAAACAAAGGTAAAGTCAAGAATATTGTTCTTGTTGATCAAGTGCAGGAGATGGAGGCTGAAGCACATGTAAAAAGACCAAGAAAAAGAGGCATAAAAAGGGCATTGGAGCAAGAGAGACAACAAATTCATCAATATGAAGAATTGACATTTAATGAGCTCATTTCCATGGAGATCAATGATTATAGAGAGCTTTGGATATCAAGAGTTAATGAGCATTTGCATATTTTATTGAAGAAGGATAAAAGGGATAACAAGCTGTAAAGGCACATGACAAGTGATTATCGTACCAAGGACACCATTTCTCAAGTAAGGCTAAAACAAGTCAAAAAGAGGCTTAAAGAGCCACAAATAAAGCTCAAGGAGAAGGAAAAGTTGGATTTATTGGCTGAACCTTCATTATTTGTGTAGCCCATCTCTTTGAGGTGTCAAAGAACCAATTTTGAAGGCTTCGGAGCAATTTTGGCATTTTACATGATTTTTGGCAGAATTATGGAAATTTCTCATTGCAGAAGGGTAACAGACACTTATGATCATGAAATCTAGGTATCAATTTTCAACTAAAAAGGTAAGTTATATGGCGGGAGGACTTAAGAAATGTTAAAGAAATTATAGAAAAGAAGATGTCGTGGAATGAGTTTGAAAGTTATTTCCAAGAAAAGTACTTGTATAAAAGATATTATGACAGAAAGATCAAGGAATTTCACTAGCTCAAGTTAGGGAAGCTTAATGCTGACGGATACACAAATAAATTTTTAGAACTACTAATGTATGTACTTTACATCAAGGATGAAAAATTAAAGATTCAAAGGTACCTCAGTGGGTTACCTGAAGCATTTAGAGATAAGATCGAGTTAGATGAGCCCAAAACATTAGAGGATATTATTTGGAAAACAAATTGTTGTTAGGAGCAGTCCAAGCATAAGGTTGAAAATAAAATTAACTGGAAGAAGAAGGATCATAAAAAATTCAAAGGCAAAGGATCAAAAACCTATTGGCATAAGTATATAGGGAAAGGTGGTAAATTCACCACTCCTACCAAAGGTGATTTCCAACAGACATTCCTTGCTAATAGAGAGTCAATATTCCAAACTAGTAAGAGAAGAAGGCAAGGGGTACAAGAAAACACCACTTTAGTGTGGAGGAAACTAAATGTGAAAGGATTTTCCTCAACCACAAAATTAAATTGATAAAAATTTATGCAACATAGAAGAGGCCATGACAATGAATGACGTGGCTTAGAATATGTCTCAAATTTATGTGACCTTGAACAATATGCAAGCAGATCATCAGGCCTCAATCATTGAGATGGAAGGTACGATCACTAACTAATCAATTTCAATTTTAATTGACCCAAGATCTACTATTAGTTATGTTAGTCCTAAAATTATAATATATATTTTTAGGCAAAAGAAAGGGCACACCAAGGCTAGGCCAAATATCTACAGGAGCAAAGAATAAAGTAGCATAACTAGTAGAATCATGCAATCTATAACTATATGGAATGCCTACAACAACGAACCCAAACATCCTTATGTAGGGTTCATATGACTTATTAATTGGTATGGACTAGATGGCATCCCACAAGACCAAAGTGGATTGTTATAATAAATCATTGGAATTCCTTGATGATGACGGAGAAGAAAGGACATCGCAAGGGAAGAAAAAACCTATTTATGTTAAATATATTTCAACATTACAATTAAATAGATGCAGTTAAGGGTGTACTCTATTCCGTGATCCAAGTAAACAATGTAGTTGAGGGTAGTAAAACCAAACTTGAGGATCCGACCCTATTTTTCAGCAATACAACAATGTAATTGTATTCCTGGATGAAATATCAACATTGCCACCTAAGAGAGACATAGATTTATATATTGGGTTAATTCCCAGTTTGGTGCCAATTTCTAAGAAATGGTATCGCATGAGTACTCCTAAACTGGTGGAATTAAAACTACTTCTAAAGGAGATGTTTAATAAGGGTATATCAAACCTAGTGTATCACTGTGGGGAGCACTAACTCTGTTTGTGAAGAAAGATGTCACATTATGGTTATTCATCGATTACCGACAACTAAACAAAGCAACAATAAAAAATAAATATCCATTTCCCTTAATTGATGTTTTATTTTACCAGCTAACAGGAGCTACTATATTTTCAAAAAATTATTTAAGGTCTGGCTATCACCAAGTCAAGATTGAGGATGAATTCAATCACAAGGTTGCGTTCTGAACAATATACGGGCACTATGAAGGTTTTAATACAACATAAACTACATGGAGACGAATTATAAAAACATAAAATAAACAATGGAGAGAGCATAAAACATAAAAGAATATACACAAATATTTTCCCCTAGATCCCAAAACCAGGACTACCAGATTGATTTTTCATTATATTCGTTTCAATGTTACAATACATATATATAAATGTTGAAGCATTCATAAACCCTAATCCATTAACCCTAGATTAGAACATAACCATAGTTCCCTTGACTGGATCTACAAAATATCATGGGCAGAAAACCATCATGCCCAAAACCATGTGCAAAACCTATGCATAGAACCATATGTAGGTCTGTCCACATATTATAGGGTCCAAAAAAAATTTCACAAAGGGAGCTAACACCCCCCTCCCCCCCCTGCAGGTGCGACTATTTGTGGAAAGAATATATCACACACCCAACACACTACGATTTTGTGGTTTGGAACTACAAATGTTGTAGCCATGTTTATGTTCTCAATGGACAATGTGCTCAACCAATACCTAAACAAATTGGTGCTAGCATTTGTGGATGATATTATAGTTTGCTAAAAAACTAGAGAGGTAAATGAGGAGCACTTAAAGGTAATATTACAATTATTAAGGGAACATAAGATATATGCTAAATTCAGTAAGTGTGAATTATTTAAGACACAAGTTTAGTGTTTGAGGAACTTGATCTCAAATGAAGGTGTGGTTGTGTACCTTGAGAAGATCAAGTCCATCATGGAGTGGCCCACTCCCAAAAATGTCACAAAAGTCAGATATTTTATGGTGTTGACCAAATATTACTGAAGATTCATCCAATACTTTTCATAATTTGGGTATCCAATCACAACCTTGTAGAGGAGAGGGGTAAAATTTAAATGAACATTAGAGTGCACATCTAGTTTTGAGCAAGTCAAGAATTTACACACGCATGCACCTATCTTGAGGATAATTGATCCGGAGAAATATTCCTTAGTTTGAATGGATGCTTAAAAATAAGGCTTGGGTGGAGTACTAATGTAAAAAGGACATGCAATCTACTATGAATCGAGGAAATTAAATGAACATGAAAGAAGCTATGTCTCTGATGACTTGGAGCTCGTAGAAACTTTGCATGCATTAAAAATATGGAGACATTATTTTCTCGGAAGGAAGTTCATGTTGATGTGAGACCATGGAGGGATGAAATATCTATTTGAAAAGCATAAAGTGAGTTCAAGACAGTCTATATAGTTAGCTGTCATTAGTGAAACTGACTTTGAAATCAAGCACTTCAAGGGTAAAGAAAACAAGTTGGGAGATGCACTTGGTAGAAGTCTACAAGTGTCTCATTTGGTAGCCATGAGCTCTTGTGAATTTAGCATCAATGAAAATATCAAGGAAGCATTAGTACAAGGCAAACACTTCTAGTATGTGAAGAATTGTTTATAAAGAAAGCTATAAGGGCCGTTGATTAAGAACTACACACTCATAGACGATGCAATGTTAAAATTCAAAGGCAGGTGGTATATATCTTGCACATACGACTTGAAGAAGCTCATTATATACAAGTTTCATAAAAGCCTTTATTCAATTCATCCCAAATGTCAAAACATGAAAACAACTATCAAGAATATGTATAATTGGTCTGGTATGAAAAAGGAAGTTGTAGAGTACATTTGCAAGTGTCTAGAATGTTAACAGGTTGAGGTGGAATGAAAACGTCCAACCAGACTATTGTAACCGATTCCAATCCTTGAGTGGAAGTGGGAATTCATATCCATGGAATTTTTCATGGGATTTCCTAAGACATAAAGACAAAATGACACCATCATGGTGGTATTGGACAAATTAGCAAGACAACTCACTTCATAACTATCAAATCCACACACAAGGCCATTGATAATGCACAAATATTCATGAAGGATATATTCAAATTACATGGCATACCCAAGAATATAATATTAGACTGGGATGCCAAAGTCACATCAAAATTTTGGGAAGCATTGTTTCCTGGGTTTGGGACCCAACTAGTATTCGATACAGAATACAATACTCGAACTGAGGGGAAAACCAAGAGAGTGAATAGGGTGTTAGAAGACTCGTTGAGAATGTATGTTATGCACAAATTAAAAAGGCGGGAAGAGTTTCTTCCCATATTTTAATTTTCATATAAAAACAACTATCATAAATCACTAAAGGTGAGCCCTTTTGAGGCTCTGTACGGCAAAAGGTGTAATACACCCATTAGTTGGGATGACCCAATAAACAATGTAACTCTCAGACATGATATGTTAAGGAATATGGAACAAGAGGTTATTAGTATTAAACATAAGATAAAGGCATCCTAAGATATGTATAAGAGATACACAAATCTACAATGAATGCATAAATAATATCAAGTGGGGGAACATATGTATCTTTTCCTTAAACCAAGGAGGAGTTCATTGAAAGTGGGATCTCGTGCTAAGTTGGCACCTAGGTTTTGTGGACCATTTTAGATTTTGGAGAGAGTGGGGCTAGTGGCTTATAAAGTAGCCTTCCCACCCACCATAAAGGCTCATGATGTATTTCACATATCCTCACTGAAAAAGTATGTCCATGAGACCAATCAAGTGATTGATTGGTTTGTGATATAGGTGGAGCTCGAGGGAGATTTCCAACCCAAATATTTATTCATTCTGGACCGAAGGCAAACCATGCTCTATAACCAAGTAATAGAGTAGGTCAAGGTGCAATGGAAGCACATTGGACCTAATGAGGCAACCTAGGAGCAAGCAAATTATATGAAAATGTTGTACATATTTTTGTTCAATAAATAATAGTTGTAAAAGAGTTGTATTTATAAAACTCATATTTTGTTGTCTTTTCCTATTTTGTAGAACACCAGGGACGATGTTCATTTAATGGGGTGGGGTTTGTAACATCCTTTGAATTTACTCTGGTCCTTGGGCTAATTGGGTTACCGCTTTACAAGAATTTGATGTAGAAATTAGACCCTCTAAAATTGTTAGAGGTCAAGGTTTTTGCGGAATGCTTACAGGAGCATCCCATCTATCATCAGAGGAAGAATCAGGTAACAATATGAAATATCAGAGGTAAGCCTCAATGATGCACAATCTCAATACGATGATCTTATATTCTATTTGAAGAATGGATATGCTCCTAATCAACTCAGTTACAAAACGAAACAAGCTTTAATATTAAAGGCCAAGCAATATGAATTAATCAATGATGTATTGTTTAGAAGAAATTTTGATTTTGTATTATTAAGATGCTTAGAAAAATCTGAAGCAGAGAAATTCTTACAGGAACTCCATGATGAACTAGCTTGAGGAAATTTTGGAGGAAATACGACATCACACAAAATCCTGCATGCAGGTTACTATTGTCCTACACTTTTCAATAATGCTCATGAATATGCAAGAAAATGCAAAGTGTGTCAAAGTGCATCTGGAAGGAAAAGGAAGTCAACCTTCCCATTACAACCAGTCAATATCGAATAACCATTTGAACAATGGGGATTAGACATAATTGGTGAGATTGTTCTTAATTCTTCCAAACAGTATAGATATATTCTCACTGCTACAAATTACTTTACTAAATGGGTGGAAGCAATTCCATTAAAGGTAGCCAACTCTAAGAATATCATTTATTTCATCGACCAATATATTATAAATAGGTTTGGCTTACCTACTACTTTGATGTTTGATAACGCATCTTACTTCTTAGGAAATGCTATGATGGAATTTTCATTAAAAGAGGTTTTAAACTTAAGTATTCTACAAATTATTACCCACAAGGAAATGGTTTAGCAGAATCTACCAACAAGAACTTGATTAGAATAATCAAAAGAATCGTTGATCAAAACCAACGAAATTGGCATAAGTCATTAATCTTTGCTCTTTGGGCAGATCGAATAACTCAGAAAGCTTCTATTAGCACTTCCCCATTCAATCTTGTCTATGGAAAAGAAGTAGTACTTCCTACCAATGTTGTTATTCCCTCTCTTTACTTAGTACAATTTATTGATGAATCTCCTTCTTCTTCTTTACAACTTAGATAATGTCAAATTCTTAAGTTAGAAGAAGAAAAAGAAAAAGCTAAACGTACTCATGCACATCATCAAAAGATAATAAAAGCCTCATTTGATTCAACTTCTGTTACTCCAAAAAAAAATCAAATTGGTGATCTGGTATTGAAATGGGATAAAGCGCACGAGGAAAAAGGTAAACACACAAAGTTTCAAAAACTGTGGCTAGGTTCATTTCAAATAATTGAAGAAATGGGCCCATCGACATTCTTATTGAAAGATATATTAGGCAAAAATGATTCTTTACCTCTTAATGGGCAGATTTTGAAAAAAATACTTTTCATAGGAGGTAACCCCTTCTATTCCTTGTATACTAGTGTCTTTTTATTTTCTTTAGAAAAATAAAATTTGCTTAGTATACATTTTTGGATTTTCAAAATAAAATCTCAAATGATCCTTTTTTATTTATCGCTTATAGAAATAAGCAGTGTTAAGGAAAAAAATCGAAAGATTTGAAAGACAAATCGATTTTATTTTTACTGAAAGATGCAATTTCACTGAAGTTATTTATTCTTTGATGAAATATCATCCTTATATAGCATGATTATTCTATCATCAGTCAAGAAAATAATCTTTAACATATTAAAGACTCTTTTACAGAAAAGCAATCTAAAACTCAACATTATCATCGAGAATCCTCAAAAGGACTAATGATTCACCCATCCGGGAAAAATTATTAATTTTTGAAAAAAAAATTACTATAACTAGAAAAAACTTAAAAGATAATAAGTCTCATCACGAGCTTGTTTACCATGTTCATAGGAAAATAGTTGAACTGACATTACCAATACTACCTACCAAAGCAGGGTAATGACTTGAGATTATATCAAGAAGACAAGGGGTCTCATCAAGAGCCAACTTGATCAGTTTAATTACAACTAGTGAATGGCATTGTCATCATTTGGTTACCAAGCCAAGAAAATGGCCTTTAAGTATATATATATATATATATATGATACAAAAAGAAAATTTTCAAAAAAGTTAGAATTTATTTTTGGAAATTGTAAGAAACATTGGATGGGAAAATGAATCATTGCTGGGTAAAAGGTAACCCTGCCAAAAGCTTAAATTGCTTATTGGAACAGAGGCTCTACTTTTCATAAAAGAGTAAATGTTTATAAATCTGATCTGTGAGAGCCACCTGATTTATATTTTTGAACTGAGTAAAGCCTGATGTAGATTCTCATACTAATATCTTTAAAAGAGGGATTCTTATGAATTACAATCGAGAGAGATTTCATTACTTAGTAAGATATTATTTGTTTCAAATTCATTCCTGCAACTATTTTTATTTCAAAAAAGTTATAGAAATTTCAAAAAGTTAGTCAGAGATAGCTATTTCTCCCAAGTGAATCGCCAATTGTTGTGCTATACAACACCCCCCATTTATTTTAATAAATGGGGACCATTTAGAAATAATTAGGAATTTCGTTTTCATTTATTTTTAAATTTAAAACAAAAATGTTAGGAAATGAAGTTTTCTTTGTATTTTTCCACTTTAGTGCATCGCAAACCGCATAACTTACAGCCCAAAAGACTTGCAATCCACTAAGTCACGCGGGCTGCGAAATGCGCCAAGCCTTTTCTGAAGTTATATCTAAAAAATTGCAAACGCTTCAATTATCGTTATATTTTCCTTATCACATCACACCTCATTTATAAACGATCAACTTATAAAGAAATTTGATATAAGTTGCGATTACGTAGACCCGACGAGCCAACAAAGCAATAAATATAAAGCTCTAAAGTCCCATAAAGCGCGACTGCTTGACTTCTTGAATGCGCAATTCGCATTTCGCACAACTCAACCAAAATAAAATTCGTTTACCGCAAAAGAATTGCGATGTGCAATTTGCGCACATCACATTTCACAGAATTTATGGGTAAACATCATAAACGGTAAAATTTATAAGTTGCGATATGTGAACTAGTGGCATTTAATTACTCAAGCATGTGAAATGACTTATGTTGTATCAAACCGAAATCCGAGATCTAACGTCTTAAGTTGATTGATAGCTATTTCGTGTGAAGGTGTAAGAGATTTGATTTTAAAATAATTATCGATGATTAATATCATATTTAATAGATTCATATTTATTTGTGCATGTTTGATCTAAACGAATGATTTATCTCTCTGTTCTTTATACTTTTAATGTTCGCTCTGTTTACTTGAAACCAGGAAATCATATAACAGAGTAAGGAAGATTGAAATGAACAAGAAAGGCAAAGAAATTGCTCAAACGCTGTCTACTGAAGACTCATACATGTCTTCCCTATTTTCAGACACCACTTGCAACAAGGATTGTGACAGTTCGTCATGGGACACAATGAATAAGATTTTCGAAGGCAAAAATCCAAGGGTAATAACCAAAGTCGCTACAACGGGCACGACAATTAATTCAGACGCGACTTACTTCGATGCTGCATGTTCATTCGTCCACAAGGTAGCCGCAAGGCCAAAAATTCTCCCTTACACAGACATGGTTAAGTGGGTAATTAACCACCTAAACATAGAAGACATAACATTCAAAGATTCGAAGGGAGAAAATATAGGGTCATTCAGGGAAAAATATTTATAGGAAATATACCATCTACCCTCTCCGCAGCAAAAATATGACAAAGATTTTCTGAAAAGCTTTAGAGAAGAGCATCTAGACCTCATGAAAGTCATCAAATAATGGAAGGAAGACTAGGGAAAGCTGAAGCGAGATAAACTCGGTACGTACCCAATTGCCAAAATTCCTTCCCCTTATTGCTATGTTGTCGGTATGTTGTGTACATTGTTTTCAAAACCTGATACCACTAGGTTTTCAGTAGATTTGGTTCCATTGATTGACGCAATCGTCAATTCCTTAATCCCGAATTGAGAAAATATCCTATTTGACATTTTAGCCAAACACATCATAGAATATAGGAATAAAAGGAGTGTTTCATCTAGAGAAATACCTCCCTTTTATATGTCTGCCTATGTCATGGATGCAATCTGCTTTTCTTCTAGTTTTCCTACCATGGGATGGAAATGGACTATCCAAGACCCTACCCCAATCCAAATTTACTACAGAGCCCTTTGGGATTCAGACTTCCATCTGCATTTTTATAAAAAATTTCATGGATTCATGTTACCTATGCACCAGATGATATTTAAAGAGAAAGTCCCTAGGGTTTCGAAAGAAGCTAGTACAAATATTCTTTCTGTGGCTAGATGGTTTGCATTGGAAAATTTTACGTATGTCAGAGTATTCAGGAGTTATGCTTCTCCCCACATCCTACCATATTATGTCACTGATAATTTAATTGCAAGAGAGATAGCCTACCATCTTGTTAATGGTATTACTAAAAAATTGAAAGATGCTAAGAAGGCCATTTGGCCTAATTTTCTTTTACAGTGTGGTACTTTTGCACTTTTTGATATTGGCTATGCCTACAAAGAAGTTTCAAAGATTAGTATACTGAATTTGGCAGTAATGCCAAAGAGGATGTATGATCCAAATGATTTAATTAAAAATTACACCACTGAGATTAAAACGAAGCCTTTTGTAAAAGAAATAAACGGATTTGATGATCTCTTTCAAGGCATGGAAAAGTTTTCAGATATAATTAAGTTTGCAGCCAGTCAACTTAGCCAAGATGATTTGGAAGCCTTCCAAATATAAAAAAATAAGGGACTCGAGAGAGTTCCTCCCAACTTGTTAACTATTGAATATGTCAACAAACCTACTCCAAGTATTAGCTTGGATAATGAAGCAAAAGACATGTCCAAGGATAAGTTAGGTCAATTAGAACATCAATCTCACAATTCAAATCATTCTGAAAAATGAATCCTAATCTAGAAAGGATAGCCCATAAAAGATAATTGATTATGTAATCCAAGAGATAGAGATGTAGGAGCAAAGAGAAAGTAATGGAACATAATCGACTTCTCAAGAAGTTCAACACAGGCATGATACACTTGATTAGTTAGAAAAGTCTCAAACAAATAATTTGAGTAGTGAATGGGATCAGTTTTTTGATACAATAAAAACTCTGAAAACCAATCCCAATGCTGATCAAGTAACTATTTTTCAAACACCTGAACATTCCTAGAAGATAGTGGAAACTGTTAATCCACTACAACAAATTCTAGAGACTCATGATCGAGAGATCATACCGGCCTACCCTGCAGAACAAATAGTTTTACAAATTGAGGAAATTCCTTCACTGGACATCTTCTACAGTCCTAATCATAAGGTTGTAGTTAAGAGAAATAAAAGGAGAAGAATTGATGAGACAACCTCAGATCTCACAAATGAATCTATTGACATTTTGTGGAAGGATCCCTTAGCTGATCCTACATAACATTTAACTAAATTATCATAGTATGTAGGGGCATATGCTACTGCCACTGTTGATAAAGCCACTGAAGTTAGAATGTTGCTGAAGCAAAAGGAAGACATAATACAAGAACTAGAGACACTGTTAGATGAAGAAAAATCTAACTCCAGTGAGCAAATGAAAGCAAAGATAGCCCAATTTAAAAAATATTTCAAGAGTCTTAAATTGTAGCATCAAGCAGAAATCACTGAGAAATAAGCACAAATGGAAGCTGCAATGACCAGGTTACAAAGCCAGCCACAATTAGAGCAATTCATAAAAGAAGCATTGGATATAAATGTTAAGTTAAAGCAACAACACGAAGTATTTTTCCAACAAGCTTCTATTATTAACTCTTATTGTGACTCAAATAAAATACTGATCCAACAAGTAGCGATCCAGAAACTTGAATGTGAGAAACCCGAGAAGAAAATCAATGAACACATTCGATGGCAAGCATCAGACGCAGGAAAGGAATTTGATCTACCCCAGGTAGAAAAGTTTCATAAGGAGATATTATTCAAATATTGGGAAGCACAAATAGAGCAGGCAAAGAAAGCAACATCGAAAACGTCAAGATTATCAAAGGAAACCACTGAATCTGTATGTGAACAGCTCGTGAGAGCATAAATTATCAAGGAGTACACATCTGAAGTGTTCTCAAAAGTCAAACAACTAGAAACACAGTGGAGGCAAAAGGCAGAAACACAGGATGAAACGTAGTATTCAAGGGACAGGTCAGATCGAGGATTTCACAGCTAGCTCAACTCAAGCCTATGCTAGATATTTGTCAACTTTGTGACCAAATCCAAAAGAAAGGGCATAATTCATAAATTATATTGTTACTTTATTTCCCTAGATTGTAGTTTCAATTAGCCTTACGAGGATGGTTGTTTGAAACCTCCTCTATATTTTTGTAATAATTTATTTTAGAACATAGTTATTTTAGTATTTAAACCCCTCTCATGCATTTAGAGAAGGGTCCAAACATTTGCCAGGAGGACCAGAAGGATAATCCGAGCCATGCCTGCTTGAATTAGTGCGGTCAGCAACAGAACTTCCGCGGGTGCCTCCACGACGGGCAGTCATGCGCTGACGGAGTCCAGGCATGACTGGTTCAGAATTGTTGATGTCCTGCACCGGAGGAAGGGCTGGAGCAAAAATCGAACCAGGAGAAAGCTGAACCCAGTGCGCACCCGTAAGAGCTTGAACATCAATAGAGCTAGGCGAATGCTGAGGAATGATAAACGCTCCAGGGCAGAAGGCACTGTTTGAGAAATGCACGCCCGGAAGAATCTCGATACAACTGTAGAGAGAGCAGCGCCGGCCGGTGTTAGTGCGAGCGCTTGGCTCAGCGCAATGTGCAGGGCACGCACCGTCCAGAGGAGCCAAACAGCCTTCCGGAGAGTCTGAGAGCACAGTGAAGAATGAATTGGCGTCCATAGTGCAGAAGCCAGGCAGAACAGAGCAGTTGTATCGCCGCCGCGGGGGAGGATAGTAATGGCGGTCAGTCAAATTGATTGCAGTTTTAATGGCGCTGTGGTGAGCCATGTGGCCTCCACACGCCTCGCGCTTTGGGAAGAGGCCGGGGCCATGTGGCCCATTAATTCTGAATGCCATCCGCATCCGGAAAATGCTTTGATGAATTAATGGAACACATCCGTTATATTTTGACTATTAAAGCTGTTTAACTGATGTTGCACTACTGTACTCTTTAAATTTATTGAAAGTGAAGAGGAGCAGATCAAGTATTGTCAGTTTACATGAGTAGAACTTCGTACATATGGTGATTCTATTCACTTGTATTAAGTCTTACTTTATAGATTGACAACCATCTTTTTATTGCATTATTTATTTGAAATGTTATTATAAATGAATGTTACATGCACTTATGTTCTAATATTTGTTTGTGATTTCTTATTGAATATATAATCACACATATGAATGCGATATATTTTTCACAATTCTTCCAGTCAAACTATTTTGTTAGAAGAATCATCTTACATAATTTTCATCTCTTTCAACTGTTAAATGATCTATATTACTAATAGTTGAAGGATATCTCTTTAGATCACATAAAGGAAGAAACACCCCAGGTATATAGTAGAATAAATAGTTTAAATAGATGCATATGATAGATTAAAATCATTCTCCATTTGCATGTTGTATAATCAAAACACACCCTCAAGATCATCCTTATTGGGAAACTGGTCCCATTATCCCCAGTCAGAGCCACTACACCAAACAGGAAGGAGTTTCTTTAAGGTCCGGATTGGGTGGTTTTCCCCCATGTTTTGGCAGCAGAATTCTGAGGCCTCAACAGGTTCATATTTTAATAAATAAACTATGTTAAATATTGGTGAAATTCCAACTCCAGGTGGAAATTCAAGTTCATAAGCATTAGTGGAGAAATTTCTTAAGATCTTGCAAGGTCCAATATTTTAAAACTTTAACTTGTTGTACTCGCCTTTTGGAAATATTTCTTTTCTCAAGTGTGCAAGTACTAAATCTCCCATTGCAAAGTTCTGCTCCTTTCTGCTGAGATCAACTCTGATTTTATATTTTAAATTGTTGTCATGTAATTTATGCTTTATCTGGTCATGGGTTTCTCGTATAGTTGTAGCAAAGTCTTCTCCTGCTACACTTCTTGGTTCTGGTACTCCCATGTTTCTAAGCTCATGCACTCCTCTTGAATTTATTCCATATATAATTTGGAAAGGGCTTTGTCTAGTAATTCTGTTCGGAGCGTCATTGTATGCATATTCAACTTGTGCTAAAATTTGATCCCATTGTTCGGGATGATCTCCAATAAAATTGTGTAGAATGTTTCCCAAACTCCTATTCACTACTTCAGTTTGACCATTATTTTGTGGGTGATGTGGTGATCTGAATTACAATTTTGTGCCAAATTCTTCGTCAACATTATCCAGAAATGTCCCAAGAATATAATGTCTCGATCAGAGACAATGCTTTTGGAAATTCTATGGAGTCTTACTACTTTAAATAGCATATTAGTAACATGGATATCATCACTAGTTTTAGAAAAAGGAATAAAATGAGCCATTTTTTAAAAGCTATCTACCACCACAAAGATAAGCCCAAAACAAAATCCATGCTAATGGAATCCCACAGTCTTCCTAGAATTTGAAATGGACTGTATAATCCGGTATTTTGGCTTCTCCCTTTGGCATACTGGCAGATTTTACACTTCTTCGCAAACTTCTGCACATCAGATCTCAACTTGGGCCAATTATAGCGTCGTCTGAGCATCTAATATGTTTTATCATTTCCAAAATGTCCTCCAAGACCACCATTGTGTTTTTCCTTGATCACATTCTCTCTCATGGAATAATTAGGAATGCACAACATATTATTTTTTAACAACAATCCATCTTGGATTATATAATTAAGTCATGGACTTCGATTCTGTGCAATTGAATTTTTGCAAGCTTCGTAGTCCTCTTTGAAATTGGGATCTATTTCATATAATTCTTTTATAAAATCAAATACAAGTACTCGAATTTGGATTTCTTGAAACAACAATTTTCATCTGCTTAAAGCATAAGTGGTTTTGTTAGATTACCCACTTATATGCTTAAAAAAAAATGTGAAACTGTGAAAATATTCAAACCCATTTAACATGTCTTTGATTTAATTTAGGTTGTTTCATAATAAACTGCAAACCTTGATAATAAGTATAAATAATAAACTCCCTGGAAAATAGGTAATGTCTCCACCTTTTAAGAGCTTGGACAATTGCATAAAATTCCTTATCGTATGTTGTATACCTCTTCTTGGTGTCGTTCAATTTCTCACCATAACAAGCAATAAGGTGATCTTCCTGGGTAAGTATTGCTCCTATAGCTTCTCCACTAGCATCACTTCTTACCTATAAGGGTTTATTAAAAGTAGGCAATGCAAGGACCAAATTTATTGTGATCCTTTTCGTCAATAATTGGAAACATTTTTCAACGTCATCTGTCCAATTAAATGGTTATTGACTCTTCTTAATTGTTTCCACAATTGGTGCACTCATTTTGCTAAAATTCCTCATGAATTTCTTGTAAAAACTCGCCAAACCATGGAAACTTCTGACTTCAAAAATATTTTTGGGAGAGGGCCATTCAACAATAGCATTTACCTTTCCTAGATCCATATTTAACGCTTCTCTAGAAATGACAAATCCTAAATATACAAGTTATGTCTTCAAAAAGGAACATTTCTTCACATTTATAAGAAATCTTTCATGTTGTAATCTTTCCAACACATAACTTAAATGTTGTAAATGTTCCTCCTTTGACTGGTTGTAAACTATGATGTCATCCAGGTAAACAATTACAAATTTACCTATGAACTTTTTTAGTAACTCATTCATCAGTGTCATGAATTTGTTGGGTGCATTAGACAATCCAAATGGCATAGCCATTCATTCGTACAATCCTTCATTATTTTTAAAGGCAATCTTCCACTCGTCTCCCCCTCTGATTCTAGTTTGATGGTATCCACTTTTCAAATCGATTTTTGAAAACTATATGGAACCACTTAAACAATCCAACAAATAATAAATACATGGCAAAGGACAATGATACTTGATTGTGATCTTGTTTATAGCTCTGGAGTATGTACACATGTGCCATCGACCATATTTTTTTGTGCTCAATACTGTAGGAGTTGCACATGGACAAAATCTTTCTTTGATCAATCCTTTATCTAACAGTTCCTGCACTTGCTTCCTGACTTCTTCATTCGCTGTAGGGGTCATGCGATAAGAAACTTTGTTAGGAAAAATTTCTCCTGGTATCATATCACTATGATGACTCATACCCCTTATCGGTTGTAGTTCACTTGGTAAATCATCCACAACAATGTCATGGTGTTCTTCCAACAATTCTTGAATCTCTAAAGGAAAATCAGATATAGTAGTGGAAGTAAGGAATACTCTAGGTTTGCAAACAATAGCAAAATTTATCTCTTATGTTCTTAGCTGGTCTAAAAACTCTTTCCTGCTCATCAAAAAAGATTTAGGGTTGATTCATAAGTCCCTTCTTCTTGTAATGGAAGCAAAGTATGATTAATTCCATCCTTTTGGAACTTATAGGTATTTTTCTTGCCATCATGTACAACTCCTCTGTCAAATTTCCACAAGCTACCTAGCAAAATATGACACACGTCCATCGGCATCACATTACACATAATCTTTCTTTGTAAATCTGAAGCTCTATCTCACATTGCTCATTCATCAAAATTTGATGTCCGTTTTGCAACTAGGCAATTTTATATGGTGTTGTATGATTTTCCTTCTTCAATTTCAACTTTCTAGGACCTCAGTTCACACTAGGTTGTTAGTATTACCATTGTCAATCACCATATTACAGCGTTTTCCGTGAACTTTACAAACAATTCAAAATGAGGCTCTCCTTTGCATTGGATCAACCACTTCTTTCTCCTATTTAATCAACACCTTTTTCAACATCAAAGCCTCTCCTGTCTCTAGCACATTTTCAGCTTCCTACACCACTGCTTCCACCTCCTCTATTGAAGTAGCGACAATGTTCCTTTGCCCTATTTCTCTGTTCTCTGAACAATTATACACCATATTTCCAATCTTGCCACACCTATAGAAATAGACTTCTCTTTTGCCTCTTCCTCGTCCTCTGGAAAAGGATCGATGGCTTATGGATTCTCCCTCTTGTTGTCTTGGTGAAGTCAAACTACTGGAACCATCACTTGGTGTTGCAGATCTTCCTCTATTTGTTTGTTGTCCCCTTCCTATAACAACACTTTTACCTCTGCTAGCTTTCTTCCTTGCAAGTTTCTCTTCAACCTTCAAAGACAACTGATATGCCTCCTCTACAATCTTAGGTGAAAATACACTAATTTCGTCTTGTATGTCCAATCTAAGCCCATTTATATACCTTGTTGTATTTTCTGTAGATTCCTCTACATATCCTGCACTGACATTCACTTTATAGAACTCTTATGTATACTCTTTGGTTGTCATAGTTCTCTGCCTAAGGTTCTTCATACTTAAGAACAAGGTAAGCTGGTAATACTTTGGCAAGAACTTACCCCTAAGTTTTGCCACCATCCTGTCTCGGTTTTTAACCTTCTACTTTTTCTTTCTCCTTCTCTCTGCTTGTACACCATCCCACCAGAGAGTTGCATGACCCCTTAACTTGGTTACAACAAACTTAACCTTCTTCTCCACATCCATTTCTTCATACTCAAAGAATTTATCCTTCTTTGTGACTCAGTCAATAAGCTCCTCTAGATTCATGCTACCCGTATAAGAAGACATATCTAGTTTAGGTTTCATAGCAGATCCCAAAACCACTTTCAATACCTTAGTTTTTGCTAGTTCTTCCACTGTTTCTTCTTCCTCTTCAAGACTCACATCCTTAGTTTCTGTTGGTTCTTCCACTGCTTCTTCTTCCTCTTCAAGACTCACATCTCCTGCTTCTGGTTCTCTCTGCAAGCCAGTCTCCATTGTTGTCATGCGTGCCTCCAATCGCTACAATGCCCGCAATACTTATGTGTTAGCAACTAGCCTTTTTCTATCTCTTCCTCTTGCGCCTTGTCCAGTACTTCAATCAACTTTGGGTGGCATGATTTATCCTCGTTCCTAGAGAAACATAGGCTCTGCACTGATACCACTTGATGTAAATCTAAATTAGATCTGCTTAGGATTGGTCCCCCTTTTCCCTTTTTATAACAAAACTTATTCCCATAATTGACATTCCCTTCTGTCGCTTCAGGGTTTAAATCCCTTTAGAAATTGCAAGCAAAGCTATTATTAGTGGGATGAATGGGAAGGAGATCCAACTCTATGCAAGTATGGCTAGAATTCCTTTTAATAACTAAGCTATGTGGCAAGACCTCTGTGGTCCACCTTCTAATAGGATCGGGCCTACACGAAACTGTCCCACTCCAACACAACTCCTATTCTGCTATCTCCAACCTATGCCTGTATACCTCCAACAATGGCTTCAATGTGATTGACGCGCAATCAATGCCATGTGATCCCTACACGATGGGAACAAGCACTTGCAAGGTCTACAAGGGTATGCCCACCGAGCAGAGTCCACTTTATCTTCCTTCACGGGTCGTTCTAATATATATCCTGACACAATAAAAAAGGCGCTCACATAGATCCGTCGGGTGGAGATTTCCAGGTGGGGTCCACAATTGAAACTTGTAGATTTGTCGGCTGGAAACTTCTGGGTGGGACCCACGCGCTCACACTAGCCCGACGCGTTCCAATTAGCACTTTAACAAAGTCGTCGGGGTAAGTCTTCCGGACGAGGTCCACCCGCTCTCCATAGCCCGAGGTGTTTAATTTTGACACTTAATAAGATCGTCGGGGTCACAACCGTCGAGCGAATCCCATCAATTGACGCTTTTGTCAATTGTTGCGCCCTCTAATCACAGTTCCCTGCAGGGAATGGAAACATGAATTCTTTCGCTCGACTCCTTTGTTGGCTTGTTCTTGTGCACCCAATGCCTCTTCGTAGCCCTCCTACAATCAAAACTGATATATATATATATATATATGCCCACCAATAAACACAATGATATTATAAATGGGACTCTATATATATATATCACCTCTCGGCCCACCAATAAACACAGTGATATTATAATTGGGACTCTACGTCCATCATGAAGATTGCAGAAGGATTGGTTTTAAACGGAATTGAGGGCTTCTCGCCACTACACACACGAACCCTTTTTTATTAAAATTGAAGGAATATATTGATTACATTACGGTTCAGTCTAGATCTACGAATATAGGATTAAAAGACCATTTTAGAAAAAAAATTAAACAACTATAACAAATTCAAATCTTATCCTAACAAACCAGTCATTGAGGAACCAACTCCTCTAGTAAATCTTTTTGACCTCAGTTAGTGAGAATTAACGATGCCCCACGATACCCCTGCATCACTGAGAAAGAGAATTTGCGGCTCAACCACGCCATGTGGAAATGAAATGCTAGACCTAGATCATTACTGCGAAAACTTTTGTTGATTTGGTAGATCGCCAACCGCTGAGAAGATGAAGGGGCAGGTCTGTTGGGCGATACCATTCTGACTTCTTTGTCAGGAACTTGAATCTCACCAGTCACATGGGGTAATGGGACTAGGCCTAATGTTTTATGCCCTAAGTTTACTGAGTGCTTTTGTATGCAGAACTAACCAAGTATTCTAGGCATCATGAAAAAAATTAAATCAATGTGCAGAATATGAGATTTGCATTGCAAATTGTTATTTTAATAGGCAACGCTAGTACGCACGAGAAGTGTCAAGACTTGTATGTGAACATATTATGGCAACATGATACTTTTTACGCTCATTCACACCATCTAATGCTGATACAATCTATTCATAATCGAAGATGAGTGAAAGTTTGCTTGCTAGTCACCCATGGCATGGATTGGAATGGAGGTCAAATGTAACACACACATATATATATGAAGATGTATATATACATTCTTCATGAAACAGAGGCATAAGATGGTAAATAATTGAGGCTGTATTTATATGCAGTTGTAAGTTTGACTATATACCGAGCATGGCGACATCGAAAATAATTTTGAAACCAGAGCAATGATTCCCAACACTGATAGAGGTGAAACTCACTCACGACTCGAGAATATATAAAAAATTGTTTGTTATGAGCATCAGATCTTTTACAACGGTCAAAGAGGCTTGCCATGACATACATATATTCTTTGTGTAACACAAGTTTGAGTTGAGTTGAGTTCAATAAGACTGAGAGTGGTAAAATGACAATGGAACGCCAAGATGGAGTTGGGTTGTTTACACAAGGAGCTATGAAATTAAGGTTGATGTTTATGCACCTCAGGGACTAAAATAATGCACACAGAGTATTAAAACTTAACTAGAGGTATATGACATATGGAATTCAGGATCACCCTTTACAATTTCGAAAAAAAATGATGTTGATTCTACCTGCTAAATTTCTGCAAATGTGAATGTGGGGCACCATGCCTTTTTCTCCAAGGATTTTATGCAGTGCAGATTCGGTTGCAGGTGGTTCCCGAGTTATATATATTTTTAACTTCTCACTGAGGTTTTCACATGTGTTCCATCCCTCCCACAAACAAACCAAAGCGAACTGTATAGGAAATTCTCGAAGTGGTGGCTCATAAATTGGCGCAATTCGGGAGGGAAAATCATGCATTAAGTTGGTGAAAGGACAAACTAGTAACTCTAGTACTATCGAAATTATGCCTTGCCACGTTGAACAAATGGTGTGCATATTGAATAAAATGACTGTGTATCAAAGTATGAAACAATAACCATATAAGAGCTCATGTGGCTAGTACAAGGTTACATGTCTGGGTCACAAGAATGTATTGGTTTAAACAATATGAATGGCACACTTACTTTACATCACCCAATTCGCCATATTTTGTGTACAAAACAGATCTACCTCGGATAACCCATATTCATTCAAGTTGAGATAAGGAAACATATTCCGATATTGTATATTAAACTTAGCCATGTGTTTAAGCTTGAAATAATAATATTTGAATGTGTGCCCCAAGATTAATTACGTCTAAGGCGTTTTTATTATGACTTTTATGTTTGGGACATTGTTCAGATTCGTCGTTACTGACAGAATCTGAATAAGTGTCCCCTCTGCTCAGTAACAAATTGACACGTGAAGACTGTACATCACTGGCTTGATAACTTTGAATATCGCGGCCCATGGTGAGTGCAAAAGCATTATCGGTCAAAACTTGTGCCACTCAATTAAGTAGTTGGTGGTGGACGTCAACAATAGATCGATGAAGATGGTGACGCAGAATTTTAATCTGAAGAATTTCAGCAGAAAAGCTCGCTCGCACTGCATCCTCAACATCCCCACTAGACGCTCTTCAAGCATGAAATGAACATACGTTGTGTCACTTTCGGCTCTAGCGTCCATGGCGAAGAAAGTGGAGCATCGTTGTGCCAAAAAATCCAGCAGAACAACGTAAAGGGGAAGCTCTTCCAGCATGAAATGAACATACGCTGTGCCACTCTCGGCTCTAGCGTCCATGGCAGAGAAAGTGGAGCATAGTTGTGCCAAAAAATTCGAGCAGAACATCGTAAAGAGGGAGGACAAATTGCTTTCAAGCTTGCTCGTCATCTTATTTATTTTTTCGAATCTTACGTGCAGCTTGTCCTTGCCACTGCATGAAAGCACATGCATCTTGCTTCTGCCAACACATACAAGCTTTCTCGTCATCTTCTTTAATAACTTGAATCTTTGAATGCAAGGTACCCACCCTTTATCCAACCAACCACTGTAAGTAAATCTATTACATACATAATATTGATGTTGGACTGGACATCTCCTGAAAACTTTTGAGGGTAGCTGGAGGCTGTTTTGAGAAGAACATCCTTTTGTAACTGATTTCTCGCAAGCTCCGCTAAATCAACGACCTTCTTCGTCAATTCGAACCCCCCTCCCATCTAGCTCATTTAATATCTCTGAGAGTGTGGCTGTTCAATATATCAATCGATCCATACCACAAACTTCATGAATTGCTTAAAGCGTGGGTATTTGGACGGGATTTGAAAAGCTCAGTTCCTTTATCAACTGTCGGGGTGCACACATCATAATCTCAAGAGCATTCACAAGGTTGCAGCTGCATATGAAATGCAAAGAGGATAAATGGAAAGGTAAATCGCTTGGTTTTAGGTCTCGGTTCAACCATATATAACTGTGGGTGGCGGATCAAAAAACGAAAGAGATCTTAAATCAAACTGACAAATGATACAAAAGCAATTTACCGTAAACTCCAAGAAATTGAATAGAAGAAGACAATGAGCAGCTGTGCAGATATTTGGTTTTTCCTTTGGATAACGACCAGGAAGTGAAGATTCCAATAAAATTCAAAAGGCACACCATCCGGGCATTATAGAGCCGCCACTCCTGTTATAGCTAAAAATAAAAATCAATAGTTTCATTTGATTTGTATACAGTATATTGTATGTTAAAATATATTTGTTTTTTTGAAATGTAGAGAGATCTTTTTGAAAGGCATTTTTTTTTGGGTAGGTTTGTTTATGTCTGCGTTTTTGGTCTTTAAATGTTTTTTTCTCTATGTTAATTTATTTATTTATTTAAGGATATTATGTATAATATAAATATCTTTGATTTTTTTAGGTATTTTTAAATTATTATGCAAATTTTGTAGTTTTTGAAAAATTGAAAATAGGAGTTTTTAATTATTTTTTAAATGTTCCTTTATATAATATTTATTTCCTTCGATGTATCTTTGCAGCTTTAGAGGCCAATGCTAGTATATGATATAACCACTTATAGAATGCTAGAACTTTGGCATTTCTTTCATATTTTCAAAATAAAGAGTTTGAATTAGGATACAATTCAACCATTATATCTTTTTCTCTTTCTATTTTTTCTTTTCTCTTTTGTATTCTTCTTAAAAAAAACCATTTATGTCTCAAACAAAATTGAGTTGGCTGATCTAGCACACAAGAATTAATCTCAATTCTTTATTGAAGATTTGTGGCGTGAAGAAACATTTAGTGACAAACATATGGGTAACTTTGTTCACCAATGCAAATCCATTTTAGTGCGTGAAGTTATCTTGAACACAAACAATTTAATTTGCACGTTCCTTCAATGAAAGCACAACTAAAAGCACGTATTTACTTTATATTACCTATGGAGAAAGGGCTTAATCTACTTTTCAATTTTATTATTACTATTCTTAATGTTTAGATTAAGAATTTATCTTTAAGGAGAGTTAATTAGATTCGGAATGGATTTTGCGTTGTTTAGATATGAGTGTAACATTTGGTAACTACATAAGGTGGTTTGTAAGAGACAGAGAAGAACTTAAAAAATCTTGTTATAAATAATATCTTTCAACTGCGAGAGAGATGGTAGCAAGTTGTCATGCATGGAAGGGAAGCATGGGATGCAAGACGTGGGACAAAGAAAGCGAACCTGAGGTGTCTTGTGCAGGAAAAGATAAAGGGTAGGACTTAGCAGCATTGCAATTTCATCTCTACGCATAAACAAGAGGTCTCTTTTTTCCCTGTTAATGTTTTTTTTTTTTTTGTTGATCATAGGCAAAAGATTTAACATAATTTTTTTATAGAGAAAATAACTTTAAATAATCATATGAGGGAAGGTTTCCACTGTCTCTTTATTAATATTGTTTTACGTCAGTCATGTGAGATGCAAAATAAAAGGTATATATTGAGCAACACAAAACACAAAAGATACAAAGGACAAGAAAAATATTTTATTTGGAAAGCAATACTTAAAAGTAAATTGAAAAATGTGAGAAAGTAAGAAGAATCAATGTCTCGAAAGTAAAGAACAAAAATAAAATCATATGTACAAACAATAAGTAAAAAATGTTTCTCTATCCCTTATCAAGATTGTCATGAATATTTTCATTTTGTAGATAAAAGACTATATGTTTGTGTCAATGATAATCTTCAAGGTCAATTTCGTCTTGATTAATTAGTGAATGAGCTGATAAAGATTCATTGCTAGTATTACCTTTACTTGGATCAAGATGTTGGAACTAGTGAAGGGGAAGATCATGTTCCTTAATACTTTTTGAATTGATAATTGTTAAATCCTCTTCTTGAATCTTGGCAAGTAAATGTGCCAACTTTCCAGACAACAATGTCTGAGAAAGGGGAAATTTGACAATAGGTAATGGGGCACTTATCGATGTATTCTTACCAAGGGAGTAGTACTGAATTTTTTTTTATAGCCTTAACTAATGAAAATGAATGTTTTTCAATTAATGAGTATTTATATTCAACATTTGATAGATTTTGACTCATGTAGGTTACAGAGTGTTTCTCATCAATTTTTCTTTTGGGTTCCTCCTTATATTCTTCCTTGGTGTTTAGCACATATCTAAGGGAAAATGAATTTTGCAATGGAGATAGCCCACTCAGGTGCTTATTATAGTTAGAGAAAATTATCTCCTTCTTATAATTTTCTCCTTCTTATTAGTAGGTTGATTTTGAATGAAAGCACATATGCCCTCATCATCAAGAAAATTTGTTAATCTTCTCCATTATTTGGAAGATGAGGCCTGTATAGAGACTGAAATATACAATCTGGCCTTTCCAGTAAGATTTGTCATGAAGGGTTGGTGGCATAAACAACCAAATGATCAACTAAGGTGTTTAACTCTCTCCGAACTTGAGTGATGTTAAAGGCAATAAGTTCAAAAATTTCTTGCCAAGAAAGTTGTGTGTATCATTTTATGAATTTTTTAGAAGGGGAGTGTGCCTTTCAAATTAGATTAACAACCAATTCAGAATATCAAAAGGCAGTCAAATACTTACAGTGAAGACAGAAAGCTTATTTGATTCCTAAGAGAAACGCTTCAAATTCTGCCACATTATTAGTGCAATCAAATTCAAACCTAAATGCAAACGGATGCATCTTTCCATGTGGTGAATAAAGCACATTTAATGTACCACGCCTTCATTGGAGGATGCGCCATCAAAATGCAAATGTCGGACTTGGTGATCTCTAGGAATATCATGGAAAGGTGGGGCATAATATTTAGTAAATAGGGAATAAACCCCAATGTCTTCTTCAACATAATTTACATGAGGTTAAGGCAAGTTTTCAATATAGGGAATGATTCAAACTTCCGTGAAGACTACTATATTTTTACCATCCTTTGGAAAATTTATGTGAGAGCCATCAATAGATAGGTACCCACCTATTCTTGTTTTGTAGTCTCTACCGAGGATAATTGAGTAATTGTTGACCAACATATCCATAATTTAAATGTTGCAGGTTGTCATTATCTTAGGATGTGCACAGATCACCAATGTGACATCCTTTATTTCACCCATTGTTTCTTACTGAGAGTTATTGAAAGCAAGAAATTTCTTAGCCGTTTGTTTGGAGAATTCAAGACATAGTTATTCCATAATGATCTTGGGAATTTCATTCAAAATAGAGCAACCATCAATTAGGTAGCAAGGTGAAATATTATCATGAATCTTCATTGTGACATATAAAGGAGGATTATTTTGGAAGTTGTGTGGATCATGTATAACAAGGATTTTCTCTTCGGGGGATTTTTATTCACGTTGGATTTAGAGAGCATATATAGGCACAACAATTTTCCCTTCAAGAAACCTTTTGAGCTATTTTTGTTCTTGGGAATAGTATCCAATCAAGAAAGGAGGCAACACCATTAATATTAGCCATCTTCTTGAAGATGTTGAATTTAGGTAAGCCTAAAGAGGAACATGAATTAGAATTTACGATTGGAAAAGGGTATGAATTATTTACATTTTGTTGTGAGGAAGAAGGCTAATTAATATTATGGCATTTAGATTGCTTGAAATATTGATTCTTTTCTTTACAAGCAGTGAAGGTCCTCCTAGTCTCAACTGCTAAAATTTCATTGTCATCTACCCAGTCTAATGTTGCAATAATAGGATCTGGCCTTTTTCTTAAGATTATTTCTTTCAAATTATTCTTAATTTCTCAGGTCTTCTCATCATAGTAGCCTTCACGGAAGTTGCACCTTGGCCGAGAGATGAGGGAATTTGATTGATAAGTTTGTGGGTGATTGCGAATAAATGTTGAGGTGGAGACCTCAACAAGCGGTTGTGTTTCCATTTTCCTTTCAAATTAGATCATACGAGTATTCATATATTGCATTAGTTACAAAACTAAAGACATTTTAGACTAATTTTTATAGTCTTCCAATGGGAGACTCGTGCGACGTAGTTGTTCTTCGTATTCAAGGTGCTGGCGCTGGAATTAGCACTTGGGCTGTAGCAAGCGCCTGAACAGACACATCCTAAACTATAAAGAAATTTATTTATTTGTTTTATGGGATTGGTAGGTGGTATAAAATCTGCTTCACTGAAAAGAGATTTAAGTCAAATCCACAATTATACTAATGAGGGTATTGTAACTTAATGTATTAGCAAAGTGAAAATTTGTAGCCCATGAGGAGAGGAAACTGTAAGATGGGAGGAAACAGTAGGTCTGTAAAACAGAAATCTACCGCATTTGGTAGAAATTCACAAAAGTAGACGTTTGACAATATTCCACTAAGAGAAAGCTATTTCTAGTCTAACAAGATTCTCACTGAAATATCATGAAGAATAAAAATCATGAGTGATGCTCTTCCACTGTTATAACATTTATTTTACCAGGAATGCTCACTGTGTGAGACTAACAAAAACTGATAAAACACATAACATGCTTAAGAGACTGATAGGAACACATAATAGCATAATGGTTTGCAAACTGTAACTGAAATAAAGGAGATATGGAAACACAAGTAACATAGAAAATACACACAACAAATTGGTAACAAGTCCTCAGTAGTGTCATTCCATTTCATTCACAAAAAGGATTATAGATCATATGAGTCAAAAACTCTAAAACCACCAACCAACTCCTTTTTACATAGTAGTTTATCACATATATACAATTTGCGAAATCGCTGTATTTGTGATTTAACCTCCACCGTTGATCTGCACTTAGATCTAACGGTCTTCATTGCTCGCTCTTCTTCGGATCTCATACTTTCCTGATCAATCTGTTTTCTTCAGGCAGGAATTTGCTTTTAAAGAACTCTGGTTGCAATACTATCCACGAAGCCTTGATTTTCCTGCTTTGAAAACTGAAACTACTTGCTGGAGGAGGGGACTCTATTTACCTATAGCCTCTTTATTGAGATAACCAAAATCTCAGTGAAATAACTGCGCTTCTCACTATGTGGAATATATGACTTTCATTTATGAGAAATAGCTGCCCTTTACTGCATTATTGTTTTGACAATGAAATTGCAACAAAGGTAGCTATTATTCTAGACCAGATGACTGCAACATTATTACCCAAACAACAAATGAACTTTAACACTAAAATAAGTCAAAATAGAGATTTTAACTTATTTTATGACTCTAAAACACTAATGACGTCTATTCACTTAAAAGTACCTTGATTTTGGGACTATTTTTCACCTTTGTTGGAAATGAATCTAACTTGGACATGGACTAGGACAATAAATTTTTTGAAAACAATGACACTGTTAGGGTCCTATAAGTATAGGATTCATAATTTGGAATTGACTTATGATAGTCTTGTAAAATATGTACATACCTTGCTTTCTGCAAGTTGTTTTCCCATGTTTTGTAAAAAATAAAAAAAATAGAAAATCAAAAAGAGGGTAAAAGTCCTAAAAGAAAGATCGAAAGACTTTGAAAAAATATAGACCCCCAAAAAAAAAAAAAAAAAAAACATGAAAGTGTGCAAGTCCAAATGCCACTACCTTTTACTTTTTGTTGATGATTATGGCAAAGTGTCAATAAATGCCATAATCCATTATGAGTTAAAATGTTTAAACTTGACTTGTCATGTTTTCAATTTCCATGTTTTAGATAGTGAATAAAGATTAGTCAGACAATTTAATCCTGACTAATCAGTAGATAGGTAGAGAATAAAGAGGAGCTCATCAGTTTAATCTGAGCCCTCGGATGATATAAGGTAGATTAAGATATTTTTTATGCTTTCAAAAGAATAAAATGTTTCAAGGTAGCAAGCTCAAATGCACCTGCAAAATGGAAGAAAAAATGTTAGATTAAAGTTGGGTAGGTAGAAAGAAGTGGGAAGAAGCTTATAAATATTCATCACCGGGCAAAAATAACTAATTTCCCATACCTTATAGTTATTCTGCATTCCAGACTTTCAGTCAAAGGGGCTCAGAGCATTTCTCTGACTTCTGTTGGGACCAGACCCAAGGCTCAATGACTGTTAGTTAAAAGTGTTGAATTCCTATATTAATCCCCAATTATCATTATTTACCCTTCATTCACCCATCACAACTCAAATTCTTGAGTAAGAACTCTTTTCTTACTCAATAATGCATAATATCCCTTTTGATTGACTTCCTCCATTTCATAAAACATACAAACCCTCAAAAAACATCTTATCCTAAGTAAAAGTGGTGAAATCGTCAAATGATAAACTTTTCTTTAAGGTTTTCACTTTACTTAGTCAAATAAGTGTATTTCTTGAGTATTACATTTTCCTTGTCATATTAATTTCTAACTTATTTTATTAACTCCCTAAAGAGACCTTATCCTATTAATATAACTCCTTTTATTTTAATATCCCCCAAAACCCACTATTATAAGATTTTACGCCGAAGTTAATTATCCACATGTTGAAATAAAATCCTAAAATATACCCCCTTTGGCATAAAACTAACAAATATATAAATATCTCGCACCACTATAGTTATTAAACTCCCATGGTTTAATAAACTATATAATAAATTAAAAATACTTCCGAGATTATCATAAAGTTTAATTTAAACTGAACTTTAAACCCGTGCAGCCTTCACAAAAGATCCTATTAAATCCTCGCATTACACAATTAATGTGGGGTAATTTCGAGTTAAAACTAATGGTTCATTTCACGTTTCACATTTGTTTTCCTGTTCATTTACCCGATATGTATTAGCCTCATGCTATACATAAGATTGACCCTAGCTAATTTCATAACCCGCCTCATGAGCCCCCAACATATGTATACGCCTTTTTTATAAACCATATATCATACCATAGCCCGCTTATATGTATAAACCCATAATATATATATAACTTTGGTTATAATGAAAAATATGCAAAGGTTTTATATATTGGCGCTCATTAAAATACCTGGGTCCCACCTTACCTTTTCCACCTTCCCTTCCCTTTTGATCTTAGCCATTCGCCCCGACCTTCCAGATTTAACGGTGGAGGGTGCATTTCACGCGCAGAACTTGATAGATTTCCCAAACTCAAAATCAACTCGAAATGAGCAGCTTTCATGAATTCGCCTCCTGAGACGTGTCACAATTTAATTCGATCGCGTTCATTTGGCATAATACAACTTACCACCTGAGGCCAACGCAAAAACCACCAATGGTTTTTGCATTTGAAAAACAAAAACCGCTCCCGCCTTGATAAGACCCGCATTTAATATTGTTTATAATGATTTACAAAGGTTAAAACCTTTTGATTCGTTATTTTAGAGAGTTATATGTGTATCCCGACTGATAAAAGACTCTGCCTGGCCGTGTTAAGCTTCCCAACTCTGTTTTAAACCTGTGTTTGTCATTTTTATACCTTAAAACTCAGATTTCACAGTAGATACCCTATTTGAAGACCAGAAAAGACCTTCTCAACTCCAACAAGTTGAAACAAAGCTCAAATTCAACCATAGAAGTTGCCAGAAACCCTTCCGACAGTCAAATACCTACCATCTGAGGTATTTTTTGACATTCCAGCTTGAAAATTCAAGGTTAAAGCCATTTATAACTAAAGTAAAGCCTAAATTAAGAGAAATTGCCCATATAATTTGCCCGAAAAACACATAGAAACACGTGAAACCCTTGCCAATTTTTCCCAGTAAAGACTATGTTTATAAAAGCCCTTCCTGAAGCCAAGTTCCTCAAGTTATCAGCTTAAAATCCCTGAAGATAAATTGTAGAAACGAGAAAAGGTTTGCAGACCTACAAATCCCCTGAAAATTCATTTTTTATAGTCCAGATTATTCAGAAAACCCTTGTTTTCTGTCTTAAACCAGTTTGCATATCCCAGAAGCCTAAATTGAGCAAAAATATTACTGAAAGTCATCCTTGGCCTGTAAATTGCTAAATTCACCATATGTTTTATAGAAAATCAACTATTGCATACAGTTTAAGCTTGCTTTAGTTATTCAAAATGACTAAAAAATAGATTACATCCAAAGTTGGGGGTTCTAAGCCTATCAAACCTGGGGAATCCAAGACTCCTAAGTCAGAAGCATCAAAAGCCATCAAATCCACTCCTACACTCACTGCAAAAACCACTGTGTCTATCAATCCCCTTCAGCCACCAATACCTACTGAAGAAACCATCCCCTTAACTGATATGGATTATAAAATTGTAGACCCTGTAGTAGAATTCAATCTATTGGAGATTCACAATTGGTGTTTTGATAAGTTCTTAGATAAAGATGAAATGCCTATTTGGGAAACTAATCTACCCAAATATGTAGTTCCAGTAACACACCTTGGCCAAGACCTTGTAAGATTGTGTCAAAAACACTATGTACCAGACCAAAGAGAAATTGTTAATGCTGATAGGGTGATTCTATTTTCTATTACTGCAGAGTCTATCAATGAGATGTTACAATTACAATTTGATCCCAAGGCAATACCTCTATCCATAGAATCATTGACTCAGTTGTATTTTGGATTAGATTTTCCTAAGAGATTTATGATTTTCAATAACTTTATGCCATCTCATGTGGACATTCCAAAGCTAAATCCTCCTTACTCCACTTTCAAATTTCCTGAAGGGTCCAGGCATGTGATATCAATGCTTTATTTCATACTAGGATACTTCACATATGAATTCATTGATGAATCCATTCTTGGTTTTTTATCCACTTTATCTCCAGGACAACCTCCTGCCATGATCTTTGACTATGCGAGATTTATAGCTGATAGTATCCACCATCAAATGACCAAACTGCCCACTGAAGGGGTGTTTAGATATTCATCATACTTATTTCACTTGTTCTTGTTTTCCCAATCTGAAAAGTTTCCAATTGCATTACAAAAAATGGACTTAGAGGGCCAACCTCTACCCATTATCTTTTGGACCACCTTACTAAGGAAAGAAAGCAGTGATTTCAGTTTTACAGACTTTTCAGATCTGTTTCTCCAAACAGCAATGAGTATATTATATAAATCAGAGCAGCCTAGGATAAGTGAGGAAATGAAGAGAATATTGCAATTATCAGAACAATGCAGGATGGGAGACTGGTATTTGTATGAAAAGCACACAGAATTGAGGATTTTTGGATCAAATCTACTGCCTTATAAATTGCCTAAGTATTTGATCATTAGAGTTTTTGAATTAGAATATTTAAGATAGGTTTTAAACTTCGATTCCATTAATTTCATGGATTCTAAAAAGAAAACTCAGTTCAGGTTGAAAAAACAGATTGGTCCTTTTATTGTAAATAACATAAATGCTGAAAAAGAAATAGCCAAAAGATTATTAGAGTTAAAATTTCAGGAAAGCTTCCCTTGGAACTATGACCTCAAGGTATTCTTAACAATATAAGGGTCAAATGCAAATTTCCTCCTTTCATACATGAGCCGAAGCCATAAATTGAAAAATTTGCAAATCAGACAGAATGGGTGGAAAACAAATTGATAGATACAATCATCAATGCAGATCCAACAAGACAAATGGATACTACACAAGCTATGGTAGTTGCAAAAAATTCTGAAACTTGAACAAAAAGAGGTAGAGATGAAGGAACCTATACAGCTAAGACCACCATAGATACTAAATTCAAGTTGATTTACAATAAAAGGCTCAAATTCGGTTCCATAGGGAAATAAAAAGTAATTGATGTTGGGGATACAAATGAGCCTAAGGTAAACAATGATGAGGCTACAGTAATAGTAAATGAGACTCTTGCAGACATACAAAAAGATCAAACAACAGGTGAACAAGATACTCAGATGATTGAAGACAGAAAACATGGAGGCTTCTTCCTCACACACAGTGGAAGAAAAAGACTTAGACATCAAATAAAGGTACAAGAAAATCAAGCAAAAGAATGAAGAGATCAAAAGTGAGATTTACTCTCAATTCTTAAAACAGAAGCCAGGGAATCAGAACAGGCTACTTACAGCCTTTGACTATTCCACAAATAAAATGATTATGTCATATATGAAACCTACTACTTCAACACCTAAGACAATGGCAGACTAAAAAAAGGTTGAGTTGGAAGTACATACTGAAAATGTGAATGAACTAGACCAAATAGAATTCCACAGGCATAGTTCTGAGATGTTATATTCTGCTGTGGTAACAAAGGCTATGAGTGCTACTAAGTTGCAGAATACCATTATTAACATGTAGGATCAAATGAAGCCAGACAAAGGCTCTTTGTATGCTAAAGATCTAAGGATTAAAGCCTTATAAGACTTAGTTTTGCAGGTGGGAGTTGATCCTTCTGATGTTCCAGCAAAAGAAATATTAATTAAAAATAAAAATGAGGACATTGTAGCTTTGATGAAACAACTGAAGCTTCCTCAAAGTGAGCACCCTCAAACCAAAGAAATTCTTCAAGAACAGACATAAAAAGAAGACATGATGCAGGTGATTCTCAAACTAACTGCTCAAATAAAAGAAATGGAAACACAGTTAGATCAACTTGTGAAAGAGAAAGAAACTGAAAAAGAAGCTGATGCTCCAATTATTTCCACTATCATACCAGTAATTACCACAGCTGTGGCCTCTACATTGGGAGAAAAATTGGCACCTAAAGAGCCTTTGGCAACTGCAGTACCAGTGCATTCAATTTCAACATCAGCCACTGATTCTTCAACAACACAGGTATATCATACAAATGATGCAGGTCAGATAGTGAAAGCTATGGAAGAATTGTCCTTAAAAACTAATGAGATAAATAACTTGAAAGAGATGATTAAAAGTCTTGAAGCCACCAACAAAATAGCCTTGATAACTGCTAAAAACCATGAGCAGAAAGATATCAGACTTGAAGAAAAAATGAAGAATTTACAAAAGGAGTTAACATTTACTAAACATGTTTCCTTCATAAAGAATCATATTTGGACAAGTATTATTGAGGCCATACATTCTCAATGGCTTTCAATCCAGGTCATCTATGAGCAGAGAGACTTACTGTTAGCAGCCCAAACTGAGATTCAGAAAACCAAGGATGAGTTAGCTAACAAGCCATCATAGGCTTTAAAACTCATCACTTTCCTAAACAGTAAGAACAGAGCAGAGTTGGAAGAGTTACAGATACAGGATAGAACATAGACCATTTTACATATCAAGAAGGTTATAACAAAGAGAAATCTGATGAACAATTTAGAGGAGAAGTGTGATGCAATGAATATTTCTATAACCAAGCTTTTAGAAAAATATACTATGCTGAGACAAACTGGTCTTCCAGATATTCATGTCTTCAATGATAAAATAATGGCCCAAAAATATTATGATAAGAAGATAAGGGAGTTTGCAAAAGGACAAGTCAACAAACCACTGCCACAGGGTTTTCCCACAGGAAAGGTCATTCTTCAATATATTGAAGACTTGTTTTTTCTTCAAAATGAGATCAAGCATCTTTTTGTTTTTAAGCCTAATTTTTCCAAGTACACAAATGCTAATGAGAACTTTAGTAAGCTAAAAAATGTGAAAATACCAAATGTAGAGCAATGGCAGGCTTTTACAAATTTAATGTAGCATTGAAAAGGCAAAACAGTGAAGAAAACTACATGAGAAACAATCCAACAGAAAGTGAAACAAAAAAGACAGTCAGCTGATTTGTTACTGAATAAAGGCTTCTTTTTACAGCAGTAAAGAGTGAAAATATCAGACAAAGTGTATCAGGGCTAAAAGAACAGCGTTAAAGTGTATAAGAAGAAAGAGTATCAGTGAAGGCAACTCAAAAAAAGATATTTCCTAAGCAGCCAACAAATAGGATAGCTTGCCAATAAAAGCTCCTTGATTAGATAGAGTTGTTCTATATATTTTGGATAAGAGGACAACTTGCTAATTTGTTAAGCAGTTGTCCCTCTTATTTTGTAAAGATATTTTGTATTTTCTAAAGATATTCCTACATCTCTCTAGGATATTTGTAAACAATATTTTGTATAAATACTTTTTCATTAGAAGTATTAAGTGTGGAATAAAATTTCTAAGATTACTATAGACTTTTGTTGATACATTGGAGGCTTACATGTGTTTATTTCGAAGTAGCAGACTGGACAAATCTAATTGGGCATCATAATTCAGGATTCTTGCGATAAGTTAAAGAGTAAAGTGCATCTTTTCTTGTTATTGTTTCATTTATGAGTTCCATACAATTCATTATGTGTTTGATCTGTCTTAGCGAGAAACTAGGAATATTACTTCAGGATTAGCTTATTGCTCCCTGTTTTAACTAAGTTACCATTTAAATGTTTTCTACTAATTTCAGGTGTTAGGAATTCTTCATTGCTCCTACTCCCGTTTGACCCCTGTCTCCTTCCTCCATTGTCAGGATCAAAGGATCCTTCATTTCCCTTTATCTCGACTATACCATTTCATCAGAAAACATTTTCCCCAAAACTCTGAGGGTTATCTACCTTGCCCTGACTACATTTGCACCCTTTTGGCCTTGCCTTCTAGTACTGCTATCTAGACTTATACTCCATAGCCCAATGGACAAGTAGATCTCTCCTTATTTTAATCCTAAGTGATTTTTACCCACCAAACATTTTAAAACAGAACCAAATTATTCTGTCATAACTAGCCTAAAACATAAATAAAAAACAAAGATAAATCTTAAAGAGGGAGCCCTCTCTGAACTATAGGAAGGCTAGATCCTATTATTCCAAGTAGGTTTGTGGAATAAGTGTGGAATAATAAATGTTTAATTAACAACCTTTTCACATATGCAAGAAGATATTAACACGTGAATTCAGAAACAAGATGGTTCTTCTTCATTACTAACAGCATGTACAATAATAGAAAGGTGGAGAGATCACTTGAATCCTTCCACGATCTTCGAACAGACTGTCGTCTGGATCCGTCCTGCCCTTGCCTCATTAGGATTCTTTCAAGACTTGTGCACGCGAGATGACATATAAGATGATGAACATCTCCAGGAAACAAGGGTTTCCTGTAAAAATCTGGGAAGTGCAGGAGGCACGGGAAATCAAACTTAAATCGGGCTCCAACAGAGTATAATATCTATAATTTTCCTCCCTCCCTTAGGCCATGCATATGAGGGGCTTTTATACTCCCTCAAAGTAGTTTCAATCAGTTGGAAACAGTTGGCCACGGGCTGGGGTGGTTGAATTACGGGAATAACCATCAACCCAGCCTTGAAAATAGGGATTTTTAAAAAATATTTTTTAATGATTTTAATGGCATACGCGGAAAAGTATCTTTGGACTCGCGTATACACGCGGAAAAGTCTGGGCATATCCGCGTATGGGATTTTAAACACTGTTTTTCATGAAATTTATTCAAGTCTGTGGGAATGGGTGCCCAAGGCCAAAGAGACAATCATGAATCACATAAGGGTGAAAAATGATGCTATAACAGATGCCCCCTAATATATGAGGTTAGAAGGGGTACATGATGGCCGAAATGTATTATGTGCATAGAAAGAACTTCGTGAGGACAAGAGAGGACTTCACCAGATTTCAGCCTGCCAAAAACCAATGAAAGAAAACAGAGAGTCAGCTCATGTCTGAGGCGGGCATACCCATGCTCAGTCAAAAATATATCCATATAGAAAGTACAGAATAGATCCAGAATGTATACAAGTATAGCTGAACTGAAAGTACATAATGAATCATCTGAGCACGACCCGGAAGCACAAGTCAGAGTCGATGTCCAAGTATCACATATAGAAAAACTAATCAATAATGCTGAAAATGGATGTCTGATCACAAAAGTAACTGAATCTCTAGGTACCAAATCATAAGGGGTGGAAGAGATGGTACAATCACGCAACTCGGGAGCCAACATATAGGATGCTGCTGTACTGACACTGTAATATATAAGGATGGACGACATCACTGGCAGAAACTGAAAGGATTGTCAAAAGTGAACCAAAAGATGCTGATGCAACCCGAGGTCTTCACCGATCGGTATGGCACAATTATACACAATGGGAATAAATGAGCTGAAGTCGACCATGTGAGAAATCGTTTGATTACCGATCAATAATGTATACCGTTAAAAAACGCGAGACAACCCACCGATAATGAAAATGAGTGTCAAGGTGCCCTAGTACAATCTAACATAGTGCGAATGAATGAATTGAAGTCAAGCACTTGGAAGAATCTATCAATCAGGAGGCAATGATGAATCCCCACTATCGATAGCGAAGAGTCTGCCACTGATGACTGCAAACCCTAAGGTACTAACAAAAGACTCTAGACCTTATTCCCAGAGCAATTAGTCGGAGTTGATGGGAAAAGATCTGCCGGAAGGAAGGCATTAAGGCATCCCACATCAATCTAGCGCGATTGTAACCCGTAGGCCAAGATTTGGAAGGAATCGGACGAAGCAGAGTGACGGAACCAAATCGAAGTATGTTTACGATATGCACAAGATGAAGCTAGCGCATGGAAGAAACCCTCTGAACCAACCAATAATGAAAGCTGACACAGAGGTGAGATATCCACCGATAGGGTCAAATGGAGATCAAGGTACTGCACGATTCCCAAGTGTGATAATGTATGCTGACGTCGAACACAAGGAAAACCACTCAGTCAAAGACCCATAATGATGATCAAATGTTGAGCACAAGGTCACCTATCAATGATGGAAATAGGGCTAGGGTGCAGCTCTAGGTTTACTCTCAGAGCAATATGTCGTAGTCGATAAGAGACAAACCCGCCAGCAAGAAGTCAATGGAGACCTTCTCAAACCAGCACGAGCAGAAGACCAAAACATCTGATGTGATATAACAAGATATTGACAATACTGGGAAGGCCGATTGAATAATGAGTCAAGAGACACTTCACGACTCTGGTTAAACTTCCCTTGAACAAAAGCACGACTCGTGATGACCATGGTAGTAAAAATGACATTGTATAAGTCTGTTATGCAGGAGGCAAAAACAAACTCTCCATATGATTGGAAGAGATAACCAACCGGGGGAGGACTGACCAGTGAAACAAGGAAAAAAGCTGAACCTAGGTCAAAACTAAAACCATCCCAAATGAAGGAAATATATGACTGTATGTGCTTTGTTCAAGGGAGACAAACTGATACTGTACTGCCATCAAATTATGAAGTAACATCCTGTTCCCGCTCTTTTTGTCATTTTCAATATTTTTTGTCTTTTTCATATAATAAACCTGAAAAAGAATAAAAGAATGCTATGGTACAATGGATAGAACAAGTATCAAGAAACAGATGCACTAGTTCTTGGGATAGGAACGATCCTATTCTCAATGCAAGGTGGCGGAAACTGGTAAGCGATACTCAAAGGAATGTTCCATCCATGGGTAAAAAGGGTGTCAAGTCGCGATAGCTAAGTGCATGCAATGGTTAACTTGTACAAACGGTCAAGGTCAAAAGATGGCTTAAACATTGAGTCCAAATGAAGCCGGCTAAAGGCCAGGATAAACAAGTAGCCAATATGCAATGCAGTAATACAACTCAATGACACCAGGGAGCCTCAAGGGTAATAGCCAGAAAAAATGATAGTGAAGAAGAAGAAGAATGAAGCTTCAACACATAAGTCATGGCGGGACTAAAGAGGACTCCCGAGCCTACATGAAACGCAGCATGTGCAACAAGTGCTAGCGAGGAACTAACTAGGAAGCCCATGTAAAGGAAGGCTCTACCACCAAGTCATGATTAAATAATCGACGAGTGAAATGGGTGAAATACTCATGACCTGATGGGATCGACCCTATGGCAAGTGATCAGAATGGAGGCTAGTATGCAAAATGCAACGGAAAATGGATTTCCTAACCTATATGCCAGTGAAGATCATATACCTGCCATGACAGGTAACCAGTCATGGATAAAAAACTGGAACAATCTCAAATTCATCAAAATGTACTTGAAAATATACCAATCTTTACACTTACAAGCATCTGGGTTATGCAGCTTAAGATAGATTGAAAAAAATAGGCATAACAAATTTTTGCAAAATTTTTCAATTTCTGGGCATAAATACACATGTTACCTCATATTTGGTTCATTGTTACTTGCTGATTTGGGAAAAAGAGCTCTGGAGAAAAACCCTCTTTCGTCAAAATAGGAGCAATCAGCGGTCAAACTTCGCCGAATCAGTTAGGTAAGCTCTTAATCCATCATTATTATCAATTTTGTCCATTAATAGAGTTACAATTTGGAAATTTCACCGTAAAAAATATTTGTTTTGATTTAGGGCTCTGCGCATACGCGGGTTCATATGGACCAGACCGCGTATGATATGCGACTGTCTACAGGGTAAGTCGCGTATACGCAACCCGTGATGTAAAAAAATGCATCTAATGAACATATAAATGATTTTTTTCAGGATGACCATCACTTGGAGGGAACGTGAGCATAGTGAAATTGATAATGAAGTGATGTAAGATCAACAATCGCTCAATATCCTCCGAAATTGCGGATTGCTAAAAATTTTCAAAATGCCAAACATGAAAAGTAACATCCGGTTGCTTGAAATGCTGGTAAATTACTGGGAACCGGAGGAAGATTGCTTCGTGATAGACCAAATGCCTATACACATAGAGGTGGAAGACATCTACTTCATTACTGGACTCTCACGGAGGGGAGACCCAGTAGATTTGCATGGCAAGCCTTTGGGAAGGCTTACGGTGGATGACTATGTCCAGGACTACTGTGTAGAGGGGTCCAAAAAAGTAGGGACTTAGATTGCCATAAAAGATTTGAGAGATCTGCACATGAAGATTCTCCTGTTTACCATCGGCAGGGTAGCAGGATCTTCTTCCTTTCATTAGGCATCCAGGACCCAGATGAGCATAGCTGTGGAATGCCTAGTTCACCTGTATGATTGGTGTACAACTCTGTTAATCAACATGGAGCAACGACTGACTTCCATCCGGAAAGAAAAAACAAATAATTTTGGGTATGGAACCATTTTGATGACATTCTTCTTTGAGAAGATTCCTGGGCTTCGACCCAAAGTGATATCTTCAATCAACAGCCCAAGAGACCCAAGAATTTCCCGATGGGCTGATCTGATGAAGAGACTGGGGGGAAGTGAAGTTCCCCGAACCACCTAGGATGACGAGTTCTTCCAATGGTGGGAGGAACAAGTCATAGCAGTGGAATACTACCCCTATGTCGAGATGGATTTTCGCGGTGATCCAGACCTCGTTCTTCCACCTGGCGCGGCATGGGGTGCAATCGGTGAGATTGCAATTTTTGAATTTATATGATTTTTTTGATGATTTTTTCAATATATGCGAAAAAAATTGAAAAGAAGACATGTTTTTTTTTTTTTTTTTTTTTTGATTGGATTAAAAATGACTGAAAATATTATGATGACCATGATATAGATATTGGACCAGTCCGTCCTAAGGGCTACCCACTACACAAGCGCCGTAGAGGCGAGGCGGATACTGAAGACCCAGGCAGGACCCTCCATGCTATTCAGAGGAACTTGGAGGCTTTGACTCGCCAAGTGCCTATGGCGGCTGTGGAAGATCTACCTGAGGCTATCCAGAGATGAGTAGTGGGAGTACCACGTGACTGGGTGTGATTATTCCGCCGTGTCGCTACTGCGATCGTGTTCTATAGGAACACAAATATTGGACAGGGACCACAGGAGTAGATAGACATGACTACTAGATGACTGTATATTTTTTATACTGAACATGATTGGGCATAAGCCCTAATTTTGTATGACTTATGGATCCAAATTTTTTATAGTTTTTTGAACACTCTGATGATATATATATACAACGATTTATGTGGCGATGTGACAAATGTATAAGAAATGCATGATGTTTTTGATGATTAAATTTTAATGTATGGAATGATTAATATGCCAATCAATTGCTTGATTAGCTAATGAGTCTGCCATCCAATTTTCTGCTCAAGGAATATGAATGAATGTTAAAAACTAAAATGATCGTTGTAACAAACGTACCCTAAAAAACAACCGGAGTAACAATGGATCTCGAACCCGATAAGTATTTTTCAACTGCGACACCACCAGCTGGGAGTCCAAGAAAACTACCAACGAATCAAAACCCAAATATATTGCCTCTGAGAGTAGATAAATAACTGCAATGTACTCTGCTACATTATTAGAAGCAGGACCAATGCAGACTCCTCTTGATACTAACAACTGACCGGATGGATAATGAAGCACCCAGGCCGCGGAAGCTAAGTTCCGGGTGTGTCTAATAGCACCATCGGCGAAACCATAATGACTCATGACATTTGACACAACCTGCCAAAGCAGATCAAAAACATCACCATCACATCAAAGACCCAAAAACCAGATATGTACAAAAAAAAACTAACTATATACAAAAGCAAAATGCCAGGCCGAATCCTAGGCATAATACCTTTTCAAATAAAGCCCATTTCTGGGCTCCGCCAACTCATTTCCTTCAAAATCAACCAAGGCATACGCTCCTTTTTTAAGGACTCTTTTAACAATTAAGGGGCCATACCACATAGAATTAAAATTTCTTGCGCCCAGGGCATCCTTCTCTTGGGCATAGACCAAAATGAGGTCTCCTTCCGAGAAAACCCTAGGTTTGACCGCCTTATCGTACTGAGCTTTGACTCGTTTCTTATGTGCCTCATTCATCGTGGCGGCATCCTGATGCTACTCATCAAGATGTTCCAAATGAAGGAGACGTTTTTCAAGACTAGAAGTGTCAGGAAGAAGCTCAACAGCTAACTTTAGAGAAGGAATCTCACATTCAATGGGAAATATCGATTCCAGCCCGTAAGCTAGTTGAAACGAAGTAAAGCCAATTGCAGTTTTCACTGATGTCCGGTATGCCCAAAGTGCAAGATACAACATGATATGCCTGTTGGATCGAGCTTTATCAGTCGTCCTTTGAAGAATGGTCTTCAAGGATTTTTTCACGGCTTCCACTTGCCCATTGGCCTGAGGATAATAAGGAGACGAATGCTCCTGCCGGAAACCTAATTTTAGAGCCAACTCAGCCATCATGCTATTCTGAAAATGACTGCCATGATCAGTGACAATCTCTCTAGGAATACCAAAACGAGCAATAACCTGGTTGAAAAGAAAAAGAGCTGCAGTCTCACCATCATTCCCAAAAGTAGGCATAGCCTCGACCCACTTCGTAAAGTAGTCTATTGCTACAATAATGTACTTGTGACCTTTAGCCGAAGGCGGGTTACAAGTAGTATAATCAATACCCCACTTTGTAAAGGGACCGACAGTAATGACTGAAAAAAATGGAGCTGGATGAGCGCGCATTTTTCGAGTATAGACTTGACACGGATGACACTTTTTGACCGACTCCATACAATCTTTGAAAATTGAAGGCCAAAAGTATCCAGCATGCAAGATTTTTTGGGCTATAGCAAGCCCAGATAAATGACCACCACAAACTCCACTGTGGAAATCATTCAGCACAACCTCAGCTTGTTCGAGAGTTAAGCAACATCTCAGGATTGAATCAACCCCTCGACGGTATAAGGCATCACCAATAATTAAGTAATTTTTAGCCAAGTGACACAATTTATCGCGCTCATCTTTCGAAAAAGTAGAGGGAAACTTCGCAGTTTGAAGATGCACAATAATATCCCCATACCAAGGATCCTGTGAAGAGATGAGAAACAAATGTTCATCTGGAGAGGATTCATCATAAACTATCTCTTCTCCATAGGGCAACTCGGAGATTAATTCTACGAAAACCAATGATTTCTTGGACTTGGCAGACATAAACTCAAGATCAAATTCCTGCAAAATCACAATCCATTTATTGTATTTGCCCCCAATCACTCGCCTACTGAGAACAAACTGAAATGGATTGGCTATTGCCAAAACACAAGCTTTTCGTAGAATAATATAATGTCTGAGTCGTTGTACAGCATGAACAGCTGCTAAAGCCAGTGTTTCTATCGGAGTATACCGAAGTTCAGGTCCTATAACCAAGCCTCAACTAAGATAGTATATAACATGCTGTTGAGTCTCAAAAGTTTTCTCCATATTCATACATATTTCCATTATGTCATAATCATTTAGCTCTTATTTCATAGCCATTTGACATAAAACCCTACATCAAGTAACCATTTTCATAAATATATGGGTTAGGATCCTGGTTTTCCAAAGTTATTTATTTTATGTATTTTAAGTGAATTTATGATTAGAAACTAGAAAATTAACATAGTTTCATATATCTATATATGTGTTATGAGTTTTGTGACATGTGTAGGTCAAAAGGAGACTTCTAGAAGACCCTTATGTGGCACTCTAAGGCCAAATTCGAATTTGGTTGGAGAAGATTATGGGATCAAGAGGATATGTGTCTCAGTTCCTTGTTGTATTGAAACTCTAAGAGGATATGTGTCTCATTCCTTAGTTGTGTTGAAACTCCAAGAGGATATGTGTCTCATTCCTCAAGTTGTGTTGAAACTCTAGAAAGACATGTGTCTTATCATTTCCTATTTTGATTGTAACTCTAGAGATGGAGGGAGAGATTCATGGACTCTCATTAATGAGATGACTCTTCATATTTTGTATAAATATGAAAAGCTTTCATAGGTAATGAAGAAGTAATGAAAAATTAGGAGAATAGGAGAAAGGAATAGAGAGTCTTTTGTAACAAAGTTCAAGATGGAATGGGATGTAGATTTGTGAGTTCTTTTTTTAATAGAGAAATTTAGTTCTTTGATGTTGTTTTGATCATATCTTCAAGGAGCTAAGGACTACACCAAATTGGTAGCAGAGGGCCCCTGCTATCCAAGGAGGCTTCTACATGTTTTCGAGATAAGTTGCTTTCAATTTTGTTTTGTCATATTTCCTTACTTAGATTGCTTTCTGAAATCATAGCTTTTAGCATAATTTTTTATGGCAGCCTGGGCATTTGCATATAATTTTATAATGACTAATGACATGGAATCCATCTTGTCCTTCTGCTAATTTACTTTTCTTAGTTTTTAATTCCAATGGATCGTTTTATTCATTTCAGTTTTGAACATTTGCTTTACTAGTTAGATTAGATATTGTTACCTATGTCATTTTCACTCATTCAAAGTCAAGTACTGATTAATGGTAAGGGATTGAAGTATGAGTGTGTAGTTTGATATTAGTTTACTTTTCTGCAAGTTAGATATATTAAATTGCTCATGTCATTTTCAGTTACCGCCGAAAGCCATCTCTGGACTAATGGTGATGGATTGAAGTATGAGTGTGTAGTTTGATATTAGTTTCTTTTTCTGCAAATTAGATATCAGATTGCTCAAGTTGTTTATGATTACCTCTGAAAGTCATAGCTAGACTAATGGTGAGGGGTCAGAGTATGAGTTGATGTAATTTGATTTTAGTTTTACTTTATTTGCAATCTTTTCTTTGAGTACAGTTTCTTTTGTGTTTAGACAGCAGCAAGGAAAATGAGTTTCATGATCAATAGTTCACTGTTTTCTTGATTAGAATAGTGATGCAATTTTCATTTTCTTTTAGGAATTAATTTTGTCATTGTGTGTTTTAAAATTATTTTGAAGTTTGGAAAACCATTAGAAGGACATCATTGTCTTGAATATTTATCTCCATACTTGTCTTTTAAAATTTCATAAAAATCCAAAAACGACAAAAAGTAAGAGATAGGTTATCTTGCACATATAGTGCGCCACACTTCATCAGCTTACGAATCCCTGGTTGATAATTTATGTTAGCAATTTAGGACACACTAAATTGACCAAACACATGCTCTGCAAGAGCATCATCTTCCTGAACCGAAACCATAGCGATGGTAGATTTTGCTGCTGCAAGATACAAAAGAAAATACCTGCTATAATCAGGTGGACTCAATATAGGAGTAGAGGTCAAT